>PVJS01001888.1:0-90907 GCA_004027185.1 Glis glis | reverse complement strand
GGAGGAAGGAAGGAAGGAAGGAAGGAAGGGGAGGAGAAGGGAAGAGAAGGGAGAGAAGGAGGGAGGAAGGGAGGAAGGGAGGGAGGACGCACAACTGTGGCCATGGCCATGTGGTTAGTTAAGGAGGTCCCCGCATCTCTAGAGCAGACACTCGCCATGCAGTGTCCCCATCGCTGTGTAAAAGCACAAAGCTGAGCCGTAATAGACTAATTCATGGTGGTGCCAACTGCAAGTTTTCCTCGTGAGTAGCCTATCACAGGGGAATGTGAGCGCCTCTGATTAAACATGACTTGCAAAGAAGCAGAAAATTGAGATGAGCATTCTGGGGAAGGAGGATTCCCTGAGAGGTAGACAGACACGGGTGCGAACTCTGTCTTTATAAAAGACAGAGTATTAAAGGGTAGGCCCCTTAATAGGCTTTGATAAAACTCCCTTCTCTTTGTGGTATGATAGAAACCATTCTCCGCTATTGGAAAACTGATCAATAAATAGGTAGGGTGGTTTTTTGTCTTGGAAAGAACGAGAAATGGAAACAATAGGGTAGTAGACTACAATTGCAACATCTGAGTCGCGTCCCAACTCGGGTGTGCAGTAAAAGGGCGTAAGAGTTGAACAGAAAGGCCACTTTAAAAGGCCATCAGGGCTGGGCGTGGTGGCGCACGCCTGTAATCCCAGCACTGGGGAGGCTGAGACTGGAGGATGGCAGGTTCGAGGCCAGCCTCATCAATGTAGCAAGACTGTCAGTGACATTGCAAGACCCTGTTTCAAAACAAAAACTAAAACAATAAAAAGAGCTGGGGGTGTAGCCCAGCTATAGGCCCAGCCCTTTTTTTTTAAATTTTGAAATGGGGTCTCGCTAAGTTGCTGAGGGTCTCACTGACTTGCTGAGGTTGGCTTCAAACCTGGTATCTTTTCCGTCTCAGCTTCCATCTGCCAAAAAATGGATAAACAGACTGTCCTCAGTGTGTAATGGAATAGTATTCATAGAAAGAATGAAGTAGTGATAGAGTTCTGCCATGCGGATGGCTGATCCTCTAAGACATTGTGCTAAGAGAAAGAGCGCAGGAGGAGACGCAGCCGATTCCCGATTCCCTCCTTACGTGACGTGCAGCAGGCAGAGCTCTGGAGACAGACACAGAGCTATGATCGCAGGATACGGCGTTGGGAGCAATTGGGGGACTGCTAGTGGGTTCCAGATTTCTTTCCTGCTTGATGACAGTGGTCTCTGATTGATGGTGGTGAGGGTTATGCAACTCTGGAAAGATTCAAAACCATCAGATCACGCCCTCTACACGTGCGAGGGCAGTATTTGAAGACTAGTTCACTGATGCCGATTGGGCGCCATCTGCGTGTGAGGACCGGTGGCTCCCAGGACTTGACTTAGTCTGTGCGCCACCACATCTGGCTGTTCGTCCTTCTCTTTAGCAGGTTAACTAAGAACTTGTGTTTCCAAGATTGGGGCAGGTCAGATGATCCTGGGGCTGCGGCGGGCGGAGCCATAGCATCGCAGAGAATCGTGACGGCCCGTGCTGGTGTCGAAGGGGTCCCGTGACTGGTACACCTCTGTGTAGAAAGAATAGAGAGAGATCAATAACATCCTAGATAAATGTCATCCAGAACGCGGCGTGGTGGTGCACACCTGTCATCCAGTACTTGCGGGGCTGAGACAGGAGGATCGCAGGCTGCAGGCCAGCCTCAGAAACATAGGAAGAGCCTGTTTCAAAATAAAATTTAAGTTGGGCTAGGGGTGTAGCTCAGAGGTAGAATGCCCCTGGGTTCGCACACGCACTATGTGTATATATATCATTGAGAACGACACTGTCACCCCACAACTGAATATTTGTCGGTATCATGTGATGTCAGAAATTATTATTCCCTATTTTTGTGTCACTGTACTTTCCACAGCAAGCTGGTTCTTGCTAATCTGAAATGCTATTGCTATGCTTATGTTAAAAATATATTTAATTTTTACATATCAAGGATTATCAAGAGATATTTAAATCAACTGGCTTTTCTCCAATGCATACGATCTGTCTTCCATATATTCGGGATAAAGTTAAATAATCGCAAGCGCCTTACCAATATTTTCTTCTGCGGCTTTGCGTGATTCTGGTCTTTGCCTTCAAGGATTTAAAAAAAGAAGAAAAAAAAAGCTGGGTGTGGTGGTGCACACCCTGTAATCCCAGCTCTTGGGAGGCTGAGACAGGAGGATTGCAGGTTGGAGGCCAGCCTTAGCAATTTAGCAAGACCCTCAGCAACTTAGCAGGACCCTGTTTCAAAATAAAAAAAAATTAAAAGGGCTGGGGATATAGCTTAGAGGCAGAATGCCCCTGTGTTAAATTTCCCCAGTACCAAAATAATAATCATAATAATTTTGTTCTATGTGTATAAAACAAAGACTTCAAAAGATAGAAACAATGGAATGGTGAAAAGCGAGTTCCCTGCCCCCAGCACCCCCCACACCAGGGCGGCCGGGTTTAGCTGCACCCGTCCTTGCAGAGTTGTTGAGCAGGACGCCTCGCCAGCCCCTCCAGCCCCTCCTCTCTCCCTGCTCTTCCCGCCAGGTTCCTATTTGTATATTTACAGAGACATTTTTCCGTAGTTTTATATTAAATTTGAAGAGCAAGTGGCCATGGTGTATGCAGCTTGTTTCTGCTTTTGCAAGTCATAATCCATTAGCAGTGGAGCGCAGAGCGATAAAGTACCAGGTAAACTCTTCTTCCAGTTAGTTATACCGGGGTGGGTTGGTTTTGTTTTATGCTGGGGCTTGATCCCAGGGGCATTCAACCTCCAAGCTACACCTCCAGCCCCTTTTGTTTTTTATTTTATTTTGAAAGAAGGTCTCTCTAAGTTACTGAGGGCCTAGCTAAGTTGTTGAGGCTGGCCTCAGACCTGTGATCCTCCTGTCTCAGCCTCCCAAGTACTGGGATTACAAGCATGTGCCACTGCACCCGGCCAGAGTGGATTTTATTCAGACCTGGGATCCTTCACCAATAAATTAAGCAAAAAGTCTGGGTGGGGGGGTAACAGATACCACGGACCTCTTATTTCTAGTCCTGGTTTTCTCCAGTGAACACACAGCGTCGCCGTCTTGCTTCGTATTGCTTTCAGAGTGCTCTCAGCCGACCCCAGTAAGGACGCCCAGGCGTGTAACCATTTGGGGTGCTGCACTCCAAGTGGTATGAGCCAAGTGCCCTAGTGAGGCGAGGCTCCTGGCTTCCAAGCTGCAGAATCAAGTCCGCTGCTCATGCGCCCTCCTGGCATGGAGCTGGACTCAGCGGTTGTCTAAACCTTAGCCCTCGTTAATTGAGTGACTCCGTGTTTCTGAATGCATCTTCTGGTTGAAACCAGTGGTCGTGGACTGGGATCTTCAGTCTAGGAAATAGGATTTCTGTCATCACTTAGAAATGTAGGAAGCAGGGTGGGCGTCGGCATCTGAGGTAGAGGAGGGGTGACATGAAGGTTGGCACGTGACTAGAGAGAAGAGGAGGATGGGCTAAGCACACGCACTTGTAATCCCAGTGTTTGGGAGGCTGAGACAGGAGGATGGCAGGTTCGGGGCCAGCCTCAGCAACTTAGCAAGGCCCTCAGCAATTTAGTGAGACCCTGTTTCCAAATAAAAAATAAAAATGGCTGGGGGTGTAGCTCAGAGGTAGAATGCCACACACAGATAGATAGATAGATGATAGATAGATAGATGATAGACTAGTTTATAACATGAAATTATTTACAAAATTATGTTAAATGTAAAAGAATAATATAATTCTTCATGCCTTAATTTGTCAAAAGTGTGTGCATTTTAGGGTAGTTTTTTAATTTTTAGTGTTTTCCACAACATATGTGTATTAGTATTTTATATGCATGAATGTATATACATGTGTGTACCTATTCTTATAAAATTATGGGAACACTTTTAAAAAGCTGGGTAAAATTGTTAAGGAAAATTATTATGAAGGATAGGGGTATCTTTTCTTCTTAAACTATTGATAAAACAGTTGTTTTTTTTTTAAGTATTTTCTTCCCTCTCAGAATCTGGGAGAGTTCTAGTACTGTTGAAGAATCCTCTCATTTCTAATGTTGCCTATCATTTCTAAAGATCCTCCTTCTGCATCTTACCTGTTTTATTCATTCACCAATCTGAAGATGAACACGGTCATGATTCTTTCCTTGCAGCCAATGGAATTTACCCTTTTAATGGCTTACGGAATATCCTTGGGCTAATTTATAAATCTTACGATCGCTACCTTCCTTCCTAGTTTTTGCTTTATTTTTTTCGCAAAAGGGGCACCTTTCTATACTTTCTTGGGGGGGGGTTACTGGAGGTTGAACCTAGGGGCATTCTACCTCTGAGCTACACCTCCAGTTCTGTTTTATTTTTTATTTTGAAACGGGGTCTAGGTACATTACTAAGGTTGGCCTCAACCCTGCAATCCTCTCGTTTCAGCCCCCCCAAGTACTTAACAGATGTTGATACCACGTCTAGCTACCTTTCTGTACTTTGACAAATTATTTTCTGTTCTGTTTTGCTTTTGGTTCCTGTATTTATTTTCTAGTTGGGTGCAGAATAGCTCATTGTTAATTTTCACATTATTTTATATTTCCAGCAAAATCATTGAAAAGCCATCGGGGGCCCCGATTGTTTGTGCTGGGGTGCATTTTTGGGGACCCTGTGATTGGTGTCAAGGTTCCTTATTTTAAGGGGTCCTGACATGTTCACTGTGGACTCTCGAGGTGGCAGGTCGGGGACAAGTGGCATTTGTATCCATGCGCTCGCAGAATGTGAATCTCTCCAGTATGTGAACGTACATCCCGATGGTGATATAAGATGCAGGCCTTGTGCGCGGTGCGTGTGTGTATGCATGCGTGTGTGCGCGATCGCAGTTCAGGGTCAGGCCGAGGCAGCCTGGTGAATTGCAGAATCAGCCCGTGTGTGAGGGCAGCATGCCGGTTCCCGGACAGGACTCCCAACTAGAGTTTTACATTTCTGTTGGATGAAATCGAAGGTTCTGGAAACAACTCTAAAAATAATTTGTCTGGATGCAGCACTCTGAGAGGAAACATTTGCAAATGTGGATCGTCCTCTGGTGGGACAGGTCCCCTTCCCAGGCACCACGTGGCAGCAGGATCAAAGCATCCCGTGACAGGGTCCCTGTGGCCACCTCCTCAAGTATTGACCGGAAACCCACTGGGCCGTTAACCCTTTCTGTCTGTGCCAACTTCTCTCTCCCTCCTGGTGCCGGGAATTTGGCAATATAATCTCCCTGCCCCGATTAGATTTATTTTTGAAACTGATTGTGTGCTTCGTTATATTTCCCTTGCTAAATTATTTTACCATTAATATTCTAAATCGTTGATTTGTAGTACCCTTTGTTGAATAAAATTAACGTTTGGAAAAAAAAGACGACGATGTGAAAGCAGTTTGTGGGGAGGGAAGAGGAAAAAACAGTATTCTGGGTAGAAAATGTAGCAAGAAGCTGGGTGCAGTGGCACATGCCTGTAAACCCCACTTGGGAGGCTGAGAGAGGAGGATCGCATGTCGAGGCCAGCCTCAGCAACTTAAGCGAGGCCCCCTCAGCAACCTAGGGAGACCCTGTTTCAAAATGGAAAAATAGAATAGGGCTGGGGGTGGAGCTCAGAGGTAGAATGCCCCTGGGTTCAATCCCTGCTATGAAAGAAGGAAAGAGGGAAGGAGGGAGGGAAGATCTCAAAATCAAATTCAGATTTTATAATTTTCATTATGTAGGTTAAATAGTTGTAGCTTTTTAAAGACTTGTGCTGTCTGAACAAAAACCTTCCGGAAGCTTTTCATGCGTATGTGTGCATTTCTGCCGTTTGGGCAAAGGTACCTGAGCGTGTCTAGACACCAAGTTCCCTCCTCCGTGAAGTGCGTGGGGCGCGGCCATGGGGCGTGTCGGGCCGCTCCGGGGCGGTGGCCCGGGCTGGGGTCCCGGCTCTCAGCAGCACGCTCACCTGTCTCCCCTCTTCTCTTCCAGCCTGTCGCACGAGGAGCACCCCCACAGCCACCCGCTCTACGGACACGGCGTGTGCAAGTGGCCGGGCTGCGAGGCCGTGTGCGAGGACTTCCCCTCCTTCCTCAAGTAAGCACGCAGGGCTCTGCTGGCCTCTCCTGACCCACTGTCGCCTCCGCCCCGCACCGCCACCGCCCGCCAAATGCGCTCCCGTGTAGCGTCCACACCGCTACTAGCAGCGTGGCGTCCAAGTGACCAGGCACACACACAGTAATGGGGACAGTGGCAAGATGGAGCGAGGGTCACGCTTCCCTGGGGACAGAGACACCTGCAGCCAGGGAGATCGCCCCTAAGAGCCCGTGTTTGCCCGTTTTTCAGAGTGGCGGTGATTTCTTTTTTAAAACTCGGAATAATCTAGTTTTCCTTTTGTCCCTGTCTGTATATACTGACTCAACAACGTGCCCACCAACGCCATCTTTGTAAAAGTGGCCTCAGCTCCAGGTCGGCGGCGGCTCAGCCGTGGGCTCTTCTTGGGTGTTTACAAATGACTTTGTAAAGGTCAGAAGTGGATACCGGGGAGTGGCTCCCACGGCCACGCTTACCTTTCCGTGTTGGTGTTGGCTATTTCGGTGTTTGTTCTTTTAGGGAGAATGAAGGTCGTTTAAGTGCTGCAGTTAAAGTGTGTTCAAAACTTGGCCGAGAACCCCCTGAGCCTCTACCACTCACAGCGGCTCCATCTCTACCTGAAGCGAGTGCTATACGACCTCGCAGGGTTTCCTCTGCTTACGTTACTATATTAGTTAAAAATTTTTAGGCAAAAGTGGTGTATATTTTATAATATCGTTGAACCATTGACCTCTGGGCTGAATATGATATTATTTGTAATATTTGTGACGTAATAATCAAATATATGAATATGTATAACTTGTGCATCTCTGGATGCATGATAGTCATAAGGTCCTCTGAGCTACCACCTCCAGCCCTTTTCTTACTTCTAATTAAGAAACAGGGTCTCACTAGGTTGCTGAGGGTCTCGCTAAGTTGCTGAGGCTGTCTTCCAACCTGGGGTCCTCCTGTCTTGGCCTCCCACGGACTGGGGTTTCAGGCGTGCGCCCCTGCTTGGGTCCTTCCTCTGATGTTCTTCTCGCTCATCACCACCCCAGGAAGCAGAGGTGGGCTGATTTATGTGCAGGTCTCCTTCGTGTGTGTCTTCATGTGGTTAGCATGATCTCTTTCTATCTATCTTTACACGCCTGGATTCAAAGGTTGCAATAAAGCCACCCTCAGAGACGTACCCAGTGCCACCTGCAAGCGGTTTTGGCGAGTACAGTGTTTTGATGAATGCACAGAAGCCCGTGAATCTATTTCGTAGCTTCCTGGCTCGAATATTTCACTTTGAGAGCATTATCTGGTCATGGAAAATTTACATACTAAAAAAAATTAAGAAATGTACGAAATTGCTGCTTAAATATCAAGTATAGCGATGCTTTATTTTAAATTAGGCAACATGCACGTCCGTGCCACTCTACTTTGTCCCTGTATAAACCACTCATCCTGGAATCTTCGTTTCCCTCTCTGTCACTTGCATAACTGTATTTATGTAAGGAGAGAAAAGGAACTGGGTGGAAACCACTTTTTTGGGGTGCTGGATATTGCACCCAGGGGGCATTCTGCCTCTGAGCTCTACCCCCAGTGGCTGAGAAAAACCAAGCGGCTGAGAAACCACTTTTAAGTCTCAATTTCTTCTTCTGCACCAATCCTTGCTGATTCCCGTCATACCCAGAAAGGGTGATAAACACTTGTAAATAACATTTATTTTTATGAAGTCCCTTGAGCCATGAAGTTGTTATTGACACTTCAGGTGGCATGCTCCCACTGTAGAGCCAGGAAGGGGAATTGCTGGTGTTCCAGTTCCACCCATGTAAAGTGTTTTCTTAATGGTCAAAGCCTTTTACCCTAATAATTCTCAAATCATAGGGTTATTACTACATGAGCTCGCTCTCTCTCTCTCTCTCTCTCTCTCTCTGTGTGTGTGTGTGTGTGTGTATCCAGAGGTAGAAAGAGGAGAGAGGAAAAGAATAATTCAAACCTCTTCTAGTACTAACGAAAAGAGAAAAGAATATGAGCCAGGCATGGTGGTACACTCCTGTAATCTCACTACTTGGGAGGCTGAGACAGGAGGATTGCAGGCTCGAGGCCAGTCTCAGCAACTTAGCAAGACCCTTAACAACTTCGTGAGACCTTGTTTCAAAATTAAAGATAAAATCAGGCTGGGGGTGTAGCTCAAAGGTAGAATGCCCCTGGGTTTAATCCCCAGTATCCCCCAAATTTAAATAATGAAGATCCTTGGCATGGGGTCCCATATTTGATGCCTATATTTAAAAGCCTGTTTTTCCTCTAAGGACACGAGGAGTCTGGGCCTTGTCATGGAAACCACCTGTCAGTGACTTGTGGTTTTGCATGTGGCGTGGCCAGTCCTCCGTCCCCTTTGCTCCGTGGAGTCTCAGTTGGGAACGCTTGCCTGGTTATTGCCTTATCCTTATTCACTGACGTGTATTTTTCTGAAGCATTCTGTTTGCAAGCTGTACAGACCTATCTTGCATCGGCTTAAGCAAAAGCAAACAAAGATGTTAAGGGGATGGTCATCGATGTTCTAAACCAGGACGTCCAGCGGTACAGCCAGCTTTAGTCAGGGCTGGATCCAGAGGCTTAGGCCAGGCTGTGGGAGTATTGATTTTCTGTTGGCTCTGGTTTCCTGTGTCGCCCCCGTTCATGTGCTTTTCCAAGTGGATCTGAAGAGCACAGGTGTGGGAGCCCAGGCTGATCAATCCATCATCTCTTTTCCTGAACAAGCCCTGGGTGGACTATCATTGGTCCAGACCAAGTCACGTGTTTTGGCTCTGAGCCAATCACAGTGAGGTCCCCGAGCTCACATCAATTTCCCTCCCCACGGGAAACACCGGTGGGGGGGGCAGAGTCTTGGTTCCGGAAGGTATAAATGAATATTGTAAACCTAGAAAGGGAGATGGAGTGCCCAGCAAGGATAAACCCTGGGGAGCTCAGTCTTCTCGGCGCTCTCCAGAGCTGCGCCCTGGTCGGTCGTATCTAACAAATTTGGGGTCTCAGCTTTCCTCTGCAGCATGATTTGAAGGCTGAGTCCATAATACTCAGTTCAGAGCTATCTTCAGATCCCCAGGTCCCAGGATCTTGCCTAATGCCCAGGGAAATGAGTCTGTCATCTTGTAGACCCGCATCTCCGCCCAGTCCTGAAGGGAGATTCCGTTGACTTTGATGACATCCGCTTTGTTCTCCATTGAACTGGGCCGAAGGAAGCTAGGGAACTTCTGGTGGCTCCAACAAAAGCCTTGTGGCTTCTTTAAATGACGTCATTACGGGGTCCACTGTTAACAGAAAGTGTCAGTCCAAGCATCTCTTCTCAGATTGCTGGATTAGAAGACTCTGGAAGCATCTCTCCCGTGGTTCTTCCTTTTTTTTAAGAAGTGACTTCTTAACCAGCGATGCTTGCATTTTCCGTGGCATTCTTTCTCAATGGAATGAGCACCACTTTGACCTTTGTTACAGTTTTGCTTCTTAGATCTTTTTTCCCCTCTTTTTCAGCCCTTGATTGATTCTTCTCATAATAGGTTATAATTTTTCCCCCTTTTTTTTAGTGGTACTGGGGATTGAACCCAAAGGCATTCTACCTCTGAGCTACACCCCCAGCCCTGTTTTATTTTTTTGTTTTGAAACAGGGTCTCATTAAGTTGCTGAGGCTGACCTAGAACCTGAGATCCTTCTGTCACTACGCCCAGCCATGGGTTATAATTAGATAACACCTGCAACAGGCGCATGCCCAAGTCTTTCATCTATATTAACTCATGTAATACTCACAGCCTCCTTAGCGTGATAATACTGTATTATTATCGTCAACACACGGCTAAGAAACCGAAGCCCAGATGGGTTAAGTAGGTTCCCTAAGGGCACACAGCTAGTGAGAGGTGGAGGGCGCTATCCACACACAGGCTTCAGAGCTGTGGGACGCAGCTCCTAATGAAAGGCGGGCTGAGGAGCAGAGCCACTCCGTCCTGTCATGGAGCACCCGTGAGCCTCAGTCGGGGTGCGTGTCATGTGGGGAGCCCCTAACTGCCTCTGGGGGGGGTAGAATTAAAAGGCACCTTGTGTGAAGTGCCTAGGCACCCAAGACATGGCAGCATGTCTGATCCAACTGAGTAGATTCCAAAGGAGGGGCCATTTGAGTGCCCCCGTTCTGACCACCTAGAGAAAGGCTGTGACCATGCCGACCATTGATGGTATCAGAAGAGACTGTTCCTAAATATGTGCTGGGCCTGGAACCCAGGGCATTCTACCTCTGAGCTACAACCCCAGCCCTATTTTATTTTCTTATTTGGAAATAGGGTCTAAGTTGCAGAGGGCTTTGCCCAGTTGCTGAACCTGGCCACAAACCTGCGATCCTCTTGTCTCAGCCAATAAAAATGTTTTAATCTTGAATTTCTGATAAAAAGTCCCATACAGTCCCATCCCCCAGGCCCAGGAGGGCTCAGTTTTTCCAGAAGGGACCAGGTGGTCAGTACCGTGAGGTTTTCAGAGTCCGGGAGGAATCCATCGTAGACGCTGGGCTCTGTTGACACTGCAGCTCTGAGGCAGCTGTGGACCTTGTAAGGAGGAACATGACTGGGTCCCTGCCACCTATGTGCTGACCTCTGGCTGGGGGGTCTCGTTTTTTGGTGTCACCCCTTAATTTTTAGCCGAGAGATGTTTTCTGCGGTCTTTGGACGTTGCTGCTTGGGTTCTGTTAGTCTGGGTTCACAGAGCCCTAGAGTTCGTTCCTATTGATGGGGGACAAGTGAGCGTGTCCTGTCCTGTAAATTCACTCACCAGCTACAGTTTCGTCACTCCTTGGTCTTGGTTCTTACCCTCATTTTTGAGGAATTTTGTACGTGGATGGAAAATGACTTTGCCCAGTAGCTAGTTTCTGGTCTTCTGAGGCTCCAGGGTGGTGAGCTGACACTGTCCCTGGGGCCAGGATGGAGGCAGACATGGTGGCGCATGCCTGTCAGTCATCCCAGTACCAGGGAGGCCGAGACAGGAGGATCCCAGGTTGGAGGCCAGCTCAGGAACTTAGCAAGACCCTTAGCAACTTAAAGAGACCCTGTTTCAAAATAAAAAAAATTTAAAAAGTGTTGGGGGGTGTATCTTGGAGGTAGACCGCCCCTGGGTTCGATCCCCAGTATCAAAACATAAAAGCAAAACAACAATAACAACAAAATACAAAACCCCCCAAACCTCCTGCATGTCAGCCGCTGAGGACAGGGACCCCCCGGTCTCCAAGGAAGGGTACCCTCCCTGCTGGTAAATGACAACCAGCAACTCGAGGCCTCGCTGCGAGGTGACACCGCTGCCCCTACCCTCCACGGCAGAGATAAGCAGTGTTCAGAGAGCCAGCCGCTGCCCCCTCCTGCAGCAACAGAGCAGACTATCAGAACTGGCAGACACCAGGCGCTCGCTCGCTCACACGCATGCATGCTCATCCCCGTTCCCTTCTCAAGAAAAGTTGCAGTTTTACTGTGGTGTGTTTTTTCTCGTCTTCCTCTTCTTCTTTTTTTAAATCTATCAACCGCGAGCTATCATGTGACTGCTGTTTTTGTATTTGTTGGAGCTAACTGATAGCAGCAGGTGCTTAGGAGAAGTCTAATGAAATCGCAGAGCCCCGCCTGGCTCGGCATCCTCCTCCAAGCACAGGAAAACAAAAACAAGCCCAGTGTCACCCCGCGAGGCCAGGCGGCCTGGCCGCTCTCCAGCCTCCTCCCACGTAGTCGCAGCAGCGGCTCCAGGACGCAGCTCAGCAGGGAGACCGTGGCTTGGGGTTCTTGCCTGTCCTTTAAGAAAAGGAAAGGTTCTCAGGATGACCTGCAAGGTGGGGGCTGCACATGGAGGTTGAGTCCTGCCCACATTTTCCTGTTTCTAACTTAGCATGTAAATCAGACCCAATCAAACTGCAGAAATCCCAGGTGCTCGGGGAACATAGCTTCATCTCCCTTAGTTTTGTTTTTCTTTCCTTTCCCCTCCCTCCCTCCCTCCCTCCCTTCCTTTTCTCTCCTCTTTCTTTCTCTCATTGTTTTGTACTGGGGCTTGTACTTGGAGGGGCATGTTGCCTCTGAACTACATTCCCAGCCCATATATATATATATATATATATATATATTTTTTTTTTTTTTTTTTTTTTTTTTTTTTTTTTTTTTTTTTTTTTTTTTTTTTTTTTTTTTTTTTTTTACTGTGAAACAGTCTCTCTCTCTAAGTTGCTGAGGGTCTAAGTTGCTGAGGCTGGCCTTGAACCTGTGGTCCTCCTGTCTCAGCCTCCCCAGTACTGGAATGACGCATGCACCACTGTGCCTGGCTTTGCTTTTCTTTTCTCTTTCTTTTTCTTTTTTCCACATTGAACCCAGGGCCTTTTACTTGCTGGGCACGGGTTCTTCCACTGAGCTACATCCCTGGACTCTTCATTTTTCTTATAAGTGATCACTTTATAGAACAAAAGTATAATTTGTGCCCTTGCTTAGTATTCCATATAAAAAGGTTTTTTTCCTTTTGGTTATTTTTCATGGAGAAAAGGTCCATGCAGAACCAAAACCCAAATTCCTTTGCATGTTAGCCAGATGTATATAATTTACAAAAGCCAAAACAAATTTTGTGTCTGCTCTAATAGAAGCCACACAGAGCAACATTGAGAGAAAATGCCCAGAGCTGGCCCTTTGACCCTTTCCACAGGGTCCTGGGCTGCAGCCCCGCACAGGACTCTTTCATTGGGAATTTCCTTTAAAAAAATTTTTTTTCCCTGCGAATTTTACTTTTCAAAACTGTGAAGCGTTTTATGTGAAAGAAATGACCAAGTCTGCTCTGCAGTGTTTTCACAAGTGTTTTTATCATGGTAACATCTTGTTTACTTTAGTTCCCTGCCTAAAACTACTTGGAACATGTTAAGAAAACATTTCCAGAAGGGCTCCACAAAGGGGCTTTTGTTCCACGGCCTCTGTGAGGCTGCAGGGATCACAAAGGTGTTAACTTTCAACCCCTTAAGCACTTCCACATGAAATTCCAGCAACGCTGTTTGTGGTTTTGGAAAAACAAAGTGTATGTTAAAGAAACCAGGTATATGCTAATACATGTCGAAGGGGGCCGGATATCATAAATTGCTGCAAACCCATTTGTGGCCTGCACGCCTCAACTGAGCCTTCTGCAGAGAAATTACCTCTAGTTAGCACAGGAGCCTGAGCGCGGGGGGGGGGGGGGGGGGACCGCCAGCCCTCCTGCAGGCGTATGTAAACCGAGTCCCAGCTCCACAGTTGAAATCTCCAGATCACGGGATGAACTCCCCCTTTAGGTCTTTGAGCATTGCGAAATGAGCTGTGTTTGTTTTTTTTTTTAAACAAAAGTGACTTTTCTACTTTTTCAGTTGTTTTAGAACAATAAAAAATTGTGAAGCTGAGCATAATGGTGCACTCCTATAATCCCAGTACTTGGGAGGCTGGGACAGGAGGGTCACAAGTTTGAGGCCAGCCTCAACAACTTAAGGAGACTCAGCAACCTAGTGAGACCTTGTTTCAAAACAAAAAATAAAAAGGCCTGGGGTTGTAGTTGGCAGTAGAATGCCCCTGGGTTCACTTCCCAGTACCAAAAAAAACCCCCCAAAAACCAAAATGGGTGTTACGAAGGGGGGGGGGAATGCTTTTCCCCTGAAAACCTTTCTTCTGTAACATCTCTGGCTTTGTTCAGAAGTTCAAGACCTTTCTCAGCCACGAGGTCAAAGTGGCCTAAACCCCACAGTGCCCTCTAGTGATGCATAGAATATTCCATAGAAAAGTTGAGACAAGTTTGCCAAAGATAACAGGCCTGGAACCCCACACCCTTGGCTCAGAAAGAAGCGAATCACATTTGAGCCCATTTTTCTTTTTCTCAACAAACAGATTTTAGTTAGAAATGCAAATGAAATTTAAATGTTTCTTATCATCGCAAAAGCACTGGAGCTATTTGTGAAGGTCAGCTCACCGGGTCTGCACCTAGCCGCACGCGTCTACGCACACACGTGTCTATACACACGCGCGCGTGCGGTCCCTGCTGATGCCCTGTTGGTTCGGCCTTCTTCTGTTTCAAGAGCCATCGGTTAGCTGAGGTGGTCACATGCTCATTTCCGGCACGTAATTAGAAGGCATTCCTTCAAAGACAGGGATCATCTCTGTTCCGTACTTTTATTGACACTGTCTACCATATTACAGCCGTGTCTGAATGGTAAAATTTATTATGAGCAATAGTGTCACAAAAGTCTGAGACAGCGATTTTCCTTTCAATAAAAGTAGTTAAAAACCTTTTAGAAAATCCATAATTTTGATTGCCGGTACTTCATAAATGTATAACTGGTACTTTTTAGCTGTCTCTTTAGGGAAAAATGAGTTTTATCACCTGCGGTACCTGGGTTAATGAAATCGTGTGTTGGAATTTAGCCAGGATGAGAGATGAGATCATTCCCCAGCACCGATATTGGCAACAGGTCTCATAAAAAGCTCTGTCTTGAGCGAAGTAGCATGAGGGCTTTTTAAAAAAATTATTATTATTAGTTTATTTAAATGGAGAAGACGAGGTTAGTTGTCACGCTCCAAGTGTCCCTACTAGAGAGATTGGCGCTTGGCATGGCGGGAGGCGCGCGGCGACCTCAGAACCCGCCGAGCCAAGAGCAACAGGAGCGGCCATCAGAGCCGCTCGCATGGCCCCCTCGCTTCACGTTCCAGCGGGTTCCTGTCCGCCCTGTGCAAATCGCAGCCAGTGGCTAACCCTGAAATAATGCTGCCTTTTTCCCCCGCGCTCCTCCTGCGTTTGATTGTTTGTGGATATTAGCTGTCCAGGAAATCCCATACTTACAGATATAAATCCAGAATGATCTTGTTTTTCCGCAGCCAGCGCAGGATGTACGAGCCGGGCAGGATGATTTGTTAATTTTGGTGACCCATATTTATTTTCCGTGCGCCGTGGCCTCGGAGGAGGGAGATTCAGCTGTCGAAACAGTCTCCGTCTCTCACACGCGGAAAGGAAGCGATCTGCTTTTCCCTTTCTGCTTTCGATTTTCTGGCTTTATTTTTGCAAGTTTTTTTTTTCTTTTTTCCATCTCTCGGTGTCTGCGCTTCTCCCACATGGTGACACACAAGAGGGACATTGTGCCTGGCAGAAGTCAGTTCGGCCGGCCAGGGCGGGTGTGTGCAGATGTGCGAGCTGGGTCACATTCCTTCCAAGTGTGTTTTCTACCCGTCGTGTGTCGACCGTGCGATTCTCTGCTTATTCTTGTGATGGCATACATCCCCAACAGCATATTAATCCTCAGATTTAATATATGTTTAGGTGGGATTCTGCCTATTACAGATAAGAAAATTATATTATAGAGTTGAAGAGGAATGAAAACCAACCGAGCCTAGCCTTCCTTCTTTTTCCCTTCTCGCCCTCAGAAGGGTGATCCTTTGCTGTTTTTTTTTTAAGGCAGGTGTTTTAGAACCTGTCCCCACCTCTGGTTCTGTTTCTGTTTCCAGAGACCTGAGTCTCTCTATCAACTAGGCAGGCAGGAGACACCACCAGTTTGGGATGTCTCAACTTGGGTTGGTTCTAGAATCACGGAAACTGGGGACGTCCACCCCCAAAATCAGAGAAGAAGTCACAGAAGCGCAGCCTGTTGTGTTCCTAGATGGGTCTGGGGGGGGGTCTCAGATTTGCATCCATTTGGGGCTGGAGAAATGACACACGCCACCTCTCCTGCCCGCTCCTGGGTCGCCACATTTTCCACGGCCTTTTTTTTTTATTTCAACAGCATTTCAGTGGGCTGCATTAGAGGCCCATTTGAATATTTCATTTCCTATTAATTATGCACTGTGACTCTGAGTGTCATTATAAAAAAGAGCCCTAATGTAACAAAGGATGAAAAGAACCACCAAGCGGTGTGACCAAAAGAAAATATTCCAAAGCTCGTCACGTCTGACCGGCTTAACATCTCTAATTTGAAATCCGCTGCATTCATCTGGAAGCTCTCGGTCTACCTGTACCTCGTGCCTCTCGCCGCATGCTTTAGACGGCTGCATTTTTTTTAGTTAAAATATTAATGGATTCCGAAAGGTAGAAAGTCTTTCTTTTTTTCTTTTTTTTTTTTTGGTTTTGTTTTGTTTTGTTTTTCCAATTCGCCAGAATCGGCGCGACATTAAGTATTTAGTTCTTGTCCGTAATCTGGGCGCTTCACCTTTCCACCCCGGTGTGAAGACACAGTCTTAATGAGAACCGTGCGCTCGAGTTAATAGGTTAATCGCCATTAACTAGCCAGCTAATCATTCTTAACTATTAATCACTACTACCACTCTCTCTGCATTTTATTGGTGCCGTGGAGGGAAATAGAGTGTCAGTGTTAATGTATCCAGAGGGCCAGGCGTCTCCGAGCTGCGCCGCACCTCTCTGGCTCACAGAAGGACCGTCACCGGGGTCTTGGTTAAATAAGGCGAAGTCAGTTTCGACTAACCCCTTGGACCAGAACACACCGATCAACGGTCCCCCCCCCCCCGCCCCGTGGCTGTTTCCCACGGACCGTACTCAGCGCCTCGCCCGGGTCACTTTGAAGCGCAAACAACAACAGTGTGACAATTTCACAAAAGCAAGTGTTTGTCTTAAAACGCTTGCGAACAGCCCATTCTTGTCAAAATAGTCGCTTGGCTTTCGTCGTCTGGACCTTACTGGGAAGTGGGTCGAGGGTGCCACTGAAAATCCGCGTTGCCGTGTTGGCTTTCTGTCGGAGAGATAAAGGGGACACTTTATGTGACAGTTAGTGACCACACGCAAAACACAAAACAAATAAAAAGTGAGATTCCCAAAGTCCTCACGGCCAGGCCATGTCGGCTGGACTCCCGGGTTGGGCACGGAGGCGGCTGGGTGACAGTGACCTGCGTGGTCACCGCCGATGTGATATAATTTATGATCTATATAATATATTGGATCCATTAGCGAGCATAATGAAGTAGTGGAATGAAAGGGTATTTGTGGAATCAGTTCAAACATCCCGCTAGGATGATGATTAAATGATTAATGGAATGCTCGGCATAAGCATTTTCAAACAGTAATTCATGCAGAGGCTGATAAAAATCCCCCCAATCACATTGCCTTCAGCCCTGAACCTTATCTCCACCATTTTATATAAATCATGAAATACGTTGTCTGCCGGCGAGCTACTTATTTAGATTAGTTATAAATGTGCAGAAAAAGCGAACATCTTTGCGGTGTAAAATAATCACGCATAATTATATTCATAATTCAAGCTCGTGACAGATTCCATCTTTCTTATCCTTGTTGTCCTTTGCCTTCCTTCTGGTTTCATTTGATTTCTCTTATCTTGATGACATAATTAACTGCTGGAGCTATGGGGAGAGAGGGAGAGAGAGAGGGAGAGGAAGAAGGAGTCGCAGGGAACCCAAAAGAGGTCTATTCATTTATACATACACAACAGCTGTGTAGAAATCACCCACAAACGCCGCGTTCAAACAGCATCGGGGACATGGCTGTCCCACCAGAGTGACACAGAGCCAGACCTCCGCGGACCAGCGGGCTCCGAACGTGTTTCCGTGGTCTCAAGCCACTCGGGAGAACCGTGGGGAGCCCGGTGACCCAGCGAAGGGCTGGCTTTCGGCCCGTTCAGGTCTCTTATCAGCCCAGCGAGGGTGGCCTTGGACATCCCAGGTGCACACCAGGGCATCTCTCCAGGGCACTGGTGCCTGTCTTTCAGGAGCACCTGCCCTGCTGTGGTTGCTGATTGACTGTTAGACAGAGGAGGCCAGCTCCTTCTGACAGATGTGTTTCATACGTGGGCATGGTACTGTTTCCTTTGCAGAGTCGCTCAAATACTTGGGGGGTCCGGTGGGTCGCGGTCTGCGGTCTTGCCGCGTTGGTATAGCTTATTCGAATGCAAGGCGCTCCTTCCCTCCAGAGGGACACACGCTGTCCTCAGGTAAACAGGAGCATACAGGTGAGGCTGGCGCCTGTGCTCCCTGGTAATCACAAGTGGTGGGGTACTGATTACCTACCTGGTCTGGTGAGGTCTCTGAACCTCCATTTCTCAATTTATAAAATGAGGAGTTAGCCAGGCATGGTGGCGCACACCTGTCATCCCAGGACATGGGAGGCTGAGACAGGAAGATCGCAGGTCCAAGGCCAGCCTCGGCAACTCAGTGAGACCCTCAGCAACCTAGCAAGACCCTGTTTCCAAATAAAAAACAAGATTGGGCTGGGAGTGTAGCTCGGAGGTAGAACACCCCTGGGTTCATTCCCCAGTACCACATTTTTTTTTTTTTTTGCAGTACCGGGGATTGAACCCAGGGGCATTCCACCTCCGCGCTACACCACCAGCCCTGTTTTTTATACTTTATTTTGAAACCGGGTCTCACGAAGTTGCGGAGGGCCTCACTAGGTAGAGAGAGGGGGAGAGAGAGAGAGAGAGAGAGAGAGAGAGAGCTGAGGCTGGCCGTGAACCCGGATCCTCCGGTCTCTGCCTCCCAAAGTACTGGGATTACAAGCGTGCGCCACCACGCCCGGCACAAAAATTTTTTAAAAATTAAAAACTAATAAAATGAGTTGAACTCCATCTCCCCGGCTCTGACACTTTGGGGATCATGGACTCTGTTGCAAATCTCTTGACATTTGCAGAACCCGCCCCCACCCCCCACCCACCCGCTCGCAAAATATAGCTTGTGCTATAGTTTTTGCTTTCAATTTCAAGGGGGTCAAGTGACCCCAGTCAAAGAACCCCTGAACAGGGTCATGTTCTCAATGACAGCTAGCCTTTAAAAAGCAAGTAGTAAAACCTCGCATGCCCAGGTGAGCGCGAAGCCACCGAGCCCCCTTCCTCATGCCGTCCCGCCTCGCTCCCACCTAAGGTCCCGGTACATGACCATTCTTCACGCTGTTGTCTCCTTTTTGCTTTTGCTATATTTTTTTTGGAAGGAGGAGTGGGGATGAGATGCAAGTCCCTGTGAGAAACAGAATTTATGTTCATTTTACTTTTAAGGTGAAATACATAGTTTGCTTATAACTAGTTCCCAGGAACGGACCACATCTATTATCCAACAGAAGGGGATTCGTTACCAAAAGGAGCGAGGGCTGACCCCACCTGCTTCAGTGACTCTTTGGTTTATTTCATTGTTTGAAGGGTTACAAACCTGGGTTGTAGATTTCTTAAAGTACATCTGGGACACATGACTGAAATAGGGATAGTATAGTATCCAAAGCTATGACAATCAGCTCTGCCTATTTTTATTATTATTGTTATTGTGATTAAACTATTTTTTAATCTTTTTGGGGGGGGTACTGGGGATTGAACCCAGAGGCGTTCTACACCTGATCTATACCCCCAGACATATGTTATTTTTTATTTTTTATTTTCACTAAGTTGCTGACGGTCTTTTCACTGAGTTGCTGAGGCTGGCCTCCAACCTGTGATCCTCCTGTCTCAGCCTCCCAAGTACTGGGATGACAGGCGTGAGCCACCACATCCTGCTTATTTTTTAAATCCTAAATCCAAATTGTGTTTGGACGTAAAATTCATGACAATCGTGTGGCTTGAACTTGAGGCAGATATCTCTGTACATCAGTAAAAAGAGAGGGTTGGGTAACGCGGATGCATGAATTTGTATTTTTTGAGATTTTAGGCTGTGATTCAATCCTCTGATTACCAGAGTCCCTGCATATGTTAAGGCTGATTGAAATTTCAATGTGTTAGCCTTTTCCCCGTTGGAAAGTCTAATAAATACAAAAAGGACCACAAGACCGGCGGACTCAGCATGGGGCCTGAATCATGGAGCCAGACCATTAACAATCAAGGGCCCCAGGCCGAGTCCTTCTTTAAATAATGATCTGCGTGGTCCCCGCCCCTCGGTACACCGTGTGCATGTGTGGGTTCTGAGACACCCAGCAAGGCCCCGTCCCAGATTTCCACCCGTGGAGGGAGTCTGAAAATGCTCTTGGTTGTTCTTACTGACATGTAAATGGCTGTCCCTAGAGGCCCACTTTGAGTCCCACGGAGACTGTGAGCCACCCTGTGCGGGATGGTGGGGAGAGAAACCGGTCATCCCCACCACTGCCCCTGCCCTGCGTGTCCCGGTGACTTGACATTTTCCTTGTGAGTTTCTCCGTTTCACTTAATGATTTTCCATGTGTTGTTGCAGACACCTCAACAGTGAACATGCGCTGGACGATAGGAGTACAGCCCAGTGTAGAGTGCAGATGCAGGTTGTACAGCAGTTAGAGCTACAGGTAAAGCCGTCTTCTTTCTACTCTTGCCCGCCCCCACCCCCCCCGCGCGTCCGTCCGCAGCGCCCCCCCCCCATGAGCCCACAGTCCCCCCTCGTCCTTCATCAGCCTCATCGTTATCTTTTAACTCACTGGACAAGTTAGGCCTCAGTCGGTCCCTGGGAATGGCCGCGGGGACGGCTCCAAGTTCCAGGCACCCAGTTGTCACCTTGGGCATTTCCGTCTCTCTCGCTGTCCCCTCTTCTCTCTCCTCCTTCTGACTCTCTGGTTGTCTGTTGTCGCTGTAAGTCCCTGAAGTTGGTAATGTTATTGAACAGAAGAGGAGCTGGGGAGGGAAAGATGGAGAGACACAGGAACGGAGGGAGAATGAGCACGTGTGTGTGTGTGTGTGAGAGAGAGAGAGACAGACAGACAGACTGACAGACATGGGGAGGGGGACACTCAGAACCATGTCATCCGCCGGTTACCACGGAAGGGGCTGAGGACTCAGTCCTCTTGTGCGTGGTCCCCATGTCTCTCCATCGCTGGGAATAATCGGAGAGTTCGCACACAGACTTAAATACCTACATATTCAGACATACAAGATGTGCAGTGTGCACACATACGGTGTATGTGAGAGACGGTATTTGGACATCCGTTGGGCTGTGTTGAAAATGTTCCTGTACTTTTTTGTTGTTGTTGTTGTTTGTGGTACTGGGGATTGAACCCAAGAGCATTCTACCTCTGAGCTACACCCCCGGGCCTTTTAAAAATTTTTCTTTTAAAACAGGGTCTTAGTAGGTTGCTGAGAGTCTTACTAAATTGCCGAGGCTGGCCTTGTAACCTGCCCTCCTCCTGTCTCAGCCTCCCAAGGACTGGGATGACAGAAATGCGCCACCACGCCGGGCTTTAAATCTGTTTTGATTACTGGGGGAAGTGCACCCCTACAGACTTGCTGGGGGAATCACAGCCGCCTGCGGGAGACAGAACATTTTGAATGTGGGTTCTACTTCCAGGGGCTACATGTGGGTGAACTGCCATGTTTTAACCATAATCCATTCTCAGTATAATTAATAGGAAATTAGTTTCCCGAAGTAAAAATTGGGTCAGAAATGGAGACCATTAAGCTGTGCAGGCGCGAAAGGCTAACCCCGGAAGCCCTGTGTGTGCGGCCATGGCCGCGAAGCTTGGGAGAGCTTTGGGACTCATTCCCAGCGCTTCCTCTGGCTGGTCCAGCGCGGCAAAAGGTTAGCTGACCGACCAGGAAATTCCAACACCGTTGTCCGTTGTATCGGTCCCTGCCATCGAAGAGCCTGCTTTGTATGCAAGACAGCAGCGCCCAGATATATGAAGGGCCCTAGGCTAAGTACGGGAGATAATTACATTTGGAATTTTACTGAGTTAAGTCATTTACGGCTTCAAATAGTTGCAGAGAGAAATCAGCCCAAACACACTTAAAACTTTTTGTTGTGACTTTCTGGGGAAGAAAGGATTTTCTTTTTTTAAATTAGCTATCATCTTATATGACAAATTGCATTTCAGGGGTAGGATTTTTCTGAAAAGTTCATTTTTTTATCCATTCAAATGATGGATGTAAACTTATTAGAACGGTGAGATACTTGTGCAAGCAAAGGGCACCTTGTGAAATCCCCCGATGTTCACAGAAGTCTTTGGAAACATCTTTAAATATAGCCTGTTAGCCAGACATGGTGGCACATGTCTGTCATCCCAGTACTTGGGAGGCTGAGACAGGAGGATTGCACATTTGCAGCCAGCCTCAGCAACTTAGTGAGACCCTTAGCAACTTAGTGAGACCGTGTTTCAAAACAAAAAAATAAAAATAAAAAGGACTGGGGGTATAGCCCAGAGATAGAATGCCCCTGGTTCAATCCCCAGTACCACCAAAAAATAGATAAATAAATAAAATAGCCTGTTTATAGAGGCAAAAAAGCAATAGTTCATTGAATGTACTTTGACCCTTGAAAACGTGGATTCCACAGAATGAACCACACATCTCTTACTGCCTGAATTTGTAGGCGTCGCTGGTGGTATTTATGAAGCCATGCACATTTCGTAATGGTATTTAGTTCCATTCTTGAGGACAGGCTCCAGTAGCCTGCTCACCAGCATGGCGGTGGTTGGCACAGGTGGGCACCGCAACCCGCACGCTGGGATGCCAGGCTGTGGCGAAATCACTCCAGAACTGAGCATCTGCCGTACTGATGGCTCCTCACGCTGCTCAAAGAGAGAGGAGGGAGACCAGTCGTGAGTGTCTGTCGGGTGGTCCTCTCCAGGCTGCTTCCGGGTTGGTGTTTGGTGGGCGTGACCCAAGAGGAGTGATAGAAGGCGCAGTAGAAGTCTCTGGTTGTTTGCGGATGTCCTAGAATTCTGCCCAGCCTTCCCCCCAAAGTCTGACCTGCAGGCGGGCTTTTCAGCCTGTGACAGGAGGCAGAGGCGCCTTGGCCGGAAGTTGTGATGGAGTAGCCTGTGTTCCGCCTGGGTGTCTGCTTTGAAGGAAGAGGGGACAAGCCAGTGTTGATGGCTCTGGTGTCCACCCAGGGGCATTCTACCTCCGAGCTACACCCCCAGCCCTATTTTTTTTTTTTTGTTCTTTATTTTGAAACAGGGTCTCACTAAGTTCCAGAGGGTCTCACTAAGTAGCTGAGGCTGGCCGTGAACCTGGATCCTCTGGTCTCAGCCTCCCAAGTACTGGGATTGCAAATGTGTGCCACCATGCCCAGCTGACAATTTATTTATTTTTTTGTATGTATGTGGTACTATGGATTGAACCCAGGGGCGTTCTCCCTCTGGGCTACATCCCCAGCCCTATTTATTTTTTTTTATTTTGAAACAGGGTCTCACTAAGTAGCTGAGGCTGGCCTTGAACCTGCGGTCCTCCTGTCTCAGCCTCCCAACTACTGGGATGACAGGTGCACGCCAACAGGCCCAGCTACCAGTGGGTTTTTTAACACACTGTAACAAGAAGGTTTCCATGCTAAAAAGAAGCCAAAGAAAAATAGATTTTACCCATTCAATATTTTTCAATCAGACAAAATAGACCAGAAAATGCCAACAGCCTTTAGCATTTAACGACCCCCTGTTTGTATGAAAGACCCCCTGTTTGTAGTAAAGAGCTTCCTTCCACTGGTAGTATTTAAAGGCCCCTGTGGAGTGCAGAGATGGTCTGATCAAGGGCTCCATGGAAGAGTCTTTGGCTTGCAGGCTGGCAAGGGGACGGGGGCATCAGGCACCAGGGGCAGTCCTCCTCAAAGCTCAACTCCCTGCAGGCTCCCTGTGTCTCTGAAGTCCCGCATTTGTGCAGGAGATCACCGGTGCCGGGCACCGTGTGTGGACGAGTGCTTTTGAATTGTTCAGCTTGCAGGGACGGCGCCCAGAGGAGCTGAGGTGCTGGGGTGGTCGGGGGCCTGTGTCAGGAGGGCACTCACATGCTGAGACAGGCCTCTGGCCCTGCCCAGCCCTCCTCCACAGGCTCATGCCCCAGTGCTCTAGAGCAGGTCCCGGCTCCCTCCCATGTGACTAGCCCTGGGGCTATTTCTTTGCCCTTAAAGAAGGCAAATTGAAGGCCAGGAAATTGAACCTCCGAGTCTCTCAAAGCGTATTACCCAGTGAGCATCAATGAACTTGAACTCCAGAACCCCGTGCGCCCTGAGCACTATGGGAAAGAGCCAGGAAGGTGTGCGCGGTCCCCGAGGGGGTGGCTGTGTGAGGGAGGAGGGGAGACTCCCAAGGTCCCCCAGGCACGGGCCTCGAGCCCCCGCTCTCTCTATCTGGTAGAGGCCACTGTGTGTCCCATGGTAAAAAGGAACCCAGGAGCTCCACTGGGTCTGGCAGGTGGCTCTGGGGGTTCACGTGTCTAATCGAGGATCGTGAGGGACCTGGAAGGCAGTGTCAGATCCACAAGCCCCCACACCTGAGAAGGCCGCTTGAGTGGCGGCCTGTGTTCCCAGACAGCCCTGGACACCCCTGACCCCCAGAGAAGGCCTGGTGCCTCTGATCTGTCAGTGAGCCCAGCCTGGAGAAACTGGTGCAGTGTTAAAACAAGAAGCGCTAGGCTGGGGCGGCAGCACACGCCTGTCACCCCACTACCCGAGAGGCTGAGACAGGAGGATTGCAGGTTGGAGGCCAGCCTCAGCAACTTAGTGAGAACCTTAGCAACATAGACTCTATTTCAAAATAAAAAAGAAAATAGGGCTGGGGGGTGTAGCTTAGAGGCAGAACGCCCCTGGGTTCCGTCCCTAGTACTGCACAAACAAAACCAAACCAAAACAGTGAGTTCGCATTAGTGGAGGAAGGGTAGAGGCATTTCCCCTTGTTGAGCCGTGGGCACAGTCTGAGAGGCCTTCGGGCACTCTGGCGAGGTGAGACCGGCAGAAGTCCAGTCAGGGGCTGCGGAGCCTGACGCAGAGCTGTCTAATCAGAGCTGTGCCGGGGAGCATCCCTGACCTGTGTTCCAAAATCCAAGCTCCAAATTTCAGCCAAAGCTCACTTGCAAGCAGTGTGTGGTGGCGTGTGCTTGTCATCCCAGTCATTGGGAGGCTGAGACAGGAGGATCGCAGGTTCAAGGCCAACCTCAGCTACTTAGTGAGGCCCTCTACAACTTTCTGAGACCCTGTTTCAAAATAAAGAATAAAAAATGGGCTGGGGGTGGAGCTCCCCCAGGGAGCTACCAGGGAGGTAGAATGCCCCTGGGTTCAATCCCCGGTACCGCCAAAAAAAAAAAGCTCTTGCAGAAGGCAGAGATGCGCCTGTGTCTTGAAGTGTTTGTCGGAAGTGTCGGGAGAGCTGGGTAATTCCACCCTCCTCTGTGCCTTTGCTGGCCTCCTTGAGAGGGGAGAAGAGTCCAGAAGACAGTCTCAGCAGTCGTGCTGAGCCTTTCCAGATGTGCCTTGCTGCGTCTTGTTACTGTAAAGACAGTTATTAATTTCTTGACATTTACCGGTGGGCTAGACGGGGGCAGACCCCGACTTGACCTAGGGGTCCAGTGCTCTACACACCTGGAAGTCATGTTATCCTGAACACAGGGGCGTGTCACAGCGCGCCGGGCATGACAGAGGTCATCCGGGGCAAGGACACAGCCTTTCCAGGTCAGGTAGTATAGTTTAAAATTTCATCTCAAGTGTTTTCTGTTAGCCAGTTGCTGAGGCTGGCCTCGATCCAGCGATCCTCCCATCTCAGCCTCCCAAGTCCTGGGATGACATGTGTGCACCACTGTGCCCAGCCTGGACACCGTAGTGTGATCATGCCCTTTTCAAAAAATTACACATATGCACATTTGTGGCACTAGGGCCTTGTGCGTGCTAGGAAAGCCCTCTCCACCTAGCTCCATCCTTTGGTCTTGTTTGAGACAGGGTCTTGCTAAGGTGCCAGCTTGCTCTCAATCTTGTGACCGTCTTGATTTCCAAGTAGCTGGGTTGACAGGTGTGGGACACCAAGTCCAGCTTGGGCACCACAGTTTAATCATCAGGCACTCTGTGTGTGTGTGTGTGTGTGTGTGTGTGTGTGTGTGTGTGTGTGTGTGTGTGTGAGAGAGAGAGAGAGAGAGAGAAAGAGAGAGACAGACAGACACAAGGGATAGAACCCAGGACCTTGTGCATCCTAGGCAAACGTTTTGCCACTGAGCCACATCCCCAGACCTTTTCCTCATTTTCAGACAGGATTTTGCAAAGTTGCCCAGGCTGCCCTGGAACTTGCGATCTTCCTGCTTTCCAAGTAGCTAGGATTATAGGGGTGAGGTGCCCTGCCTGGCTCCCTGGAATATTTAATGTATTGATTGGTATTGGGGATTGAACCCAGGGGCATTCTTCCTCCAAGCAACACCCTGGCCCTTTTTATTTTGTTTTCAATTTTTAAAATGGGGTCTCGCACACCTGTCATCCCAGTCCTTGGGAGGCTGAGACAGGAGATTGTAGGTTCAAGGCCAGCCACCGCAACTTAGCAAGACCCTTAGCAATCTATTGAGACCCTGTTTCAGAATAAAAAATAAAATAGAGCTGGGGGTATCGCTCAGAAGTAGAGGGCCCCTGGGCTCAATCTCCAGGACAAGAAGGGAAGGAGGGAATTGGAGATGACGCCCTCTCTTCCCTTGTTGAGGGACAGAGTTGAGGACTTCTTCCTGTGCCCCTAACCCCAGAGACTCGTGAAAGCAGACCCTGGAGGAGAAGGAGACAGCCAAGGAGGTTGATGTGCCTCCACTCGAAGGATTGGGAGGAGAGGCTTTTCTTTTATTCCTCAATATTTCTGTCCCATTCTGTCTCCACTTATCAAGCCCCCAGTGCAGCCAAAGCCCAGGATGCCGGCCCCTGACTCCTCACTCCTCTAAGTTCCTCAGAGGGAGGGACACTGGGAGGTGACCCTTGACGAGGACCCTTCAAGTTGAGGTGGCCTCTGGAGGATGTGCCCAGGGGGCAGGGAGAGGGACCAGGATGGGGGACAATGCACTGTTCTTGTTAAATTCCATCTCTGTCCAACACGAAATCAGCGGACCAACTATGCCAGTTCACGGGCCCAGGACCAAGGGAATGTCCAGGGCTTGGGGTGTGCAGTTGGCCAGTCCTGGGGCTGCAGGCGGAGCTGTTGGGTGTGCGTCCTGCGGCTGTCTACCAAGACCCTGCCCTAGGTCCCCCCACCCCAGGTTCATTATGCCCTCGCCTCTGTGTACCTCTCCCTTTGATGCACAGACTCACTGTGTATGTGTGTGTATGTATGTATGTATGTACGTATGTATGTCTTTTATTGGTGCTGGGGATGGAACCTAGGGATGTTCTACTTCTTAGCTACACACCCAGCCCTATTTTCTTTTCTTTTTTTTTTTGGTATTGATAATTGAACCCAGGGGCATTCTACCTCTGAGCTCCACCCCTAGCCCTTTTTACTTTTTATTTTGAAACGGTCTCGCTAAGGTGCTGAAGGTCTCACTAAGGTGCTGAGGCTGACCTCGGACTTGCGATCCTCCTGTCTCAGCCTCCCAAGGACTGGGATGACAGGCGCATGAGCTACTGCCCCACACCCACTTCAGACTCTTTTAAAAGGAAAACGTGTCGCATTAGGGAATCAGTCCATGTCTAACACCTAATAAGCCTGTTGGGTGTAATGTTGCTTGTTGTTTGAGAAGGTTGTTCCCACTGGCTAAATAGAGTCAAAGGAAGAAAGAATTTTTGTGCTCCCGCCCCTGTTCAGATGCTGGGAAAACCCAGGAGGCTCGCCAAGTTGTCAGAGCCCACACTCCTGTTTTTGTTTTGTACTAGGCAATGGACCCAGGGTCCTTCTACCTCTGAGCTACACCCCCAGCCCTTTTTATTTTGAATTTTGAAACAGGGTCTCATTAAGTTGCCGAGAGTCTTGCTAAGTTGCTGAGGCTGGCCTCAAACCTGATCCTCCTTTCTCTGCCTCCCTAGTACTGGGATGACAGGCGTGCACCACCACGCCCAGCTCTGTGCTCCTTTGATTGCAGGGCCTTGGCCTGAAGGCCATTGGGGCCCATCATGGCCCCTTGGGGTCTGAGCTTACCCCCAGGGATTGCTGAACCACCCACTTGTTTTAAAGCCCAACTTCTGGGGTCAGCCCTCTCTGCCCCAGGTCTCTCCCCAGACTTGAGCAGATGTCCTATCTATAATGTATCCATCCTCCTTCTGCCTTCTGACCCCATCGCAGGCAACACTTGGGGCATCTCCCCCAGCAGGGGCCTGGCACAGCCTCCTGCCTCCTCCCTAGCGAGCTCAGAGCAAGTTGGGGACGCAGAGGTCCCCAGAGCATCCGCAGCCGTGTGCTGCCGCCGCCCTGCGACTGGAGCCAAGGGAGAGTGTAGGCTCCACACGTCCGCGTCCTGCCAGCAAGACCCAGGCTCTTGTTTTTCATAATTTAAAGCCCTGCCTTGCTCTGAGAGAATTAGAATTCCTAGACTATGACAGAGTATTAGTGCGCGTCTGCATTAAATGTCAAGAGAGTCTTTAATAACAACACGTGGGGAGGGGGACGGAGCACAGCCAAAGCAGGGGAGTCCTGGGATTTGGGGGGAAACGAGCCAGAGGTTGCCCACAGTCCTTAGTGCTGCCGTCTGTCTGTCCATCAGTGGTGAAGGCATCTTTAAAGGTTTCCGCGGGGCCGAGGTCAGGTGGCGTGCGGATTCCCAGAAAAAGTGGGTGAGAAATGGCCGCTCACTAATTGCTGAGTTTGGGAGAAGAATTTGAGCTGTACTCCTAAGCGGCCACTGTGCACGTGTGTGCGCGCGTGCGTCTGCCCTTGTTTGCTTGTTTGTTTCCATGATGCGCACTGTAGAGTAACTCTGCGGAAGTGGGCTTAACCCGTCTGGAGCCTCTGTGTGTATGAAGGCTCTGAGCAAGCCCGTGCGGCCGCTGGCAGACGCGTCAGCAGTCCTGGGCCCAGAGCAGCATCTCCTAGGCTTCCCTGATTTCGGGTGGACACGGGTTCTTGTTAGAAACCTCACTGCAGAGCCGGGCGTGGTGGCGCACGCTTGTAATCCCAGTACTTTGGGAGGTGGAGACCGGAGGATCCGGGTTCGCGGCCAGCCTCAGCTCTCAATCTCTCTCTCTCTCTCTCTCTCTCTTTCTCTCTCTCCTTAGTGAGGCCCTCCCCAACTTTGTTAGACCCAGTTTCAAATAAAGTATAAAAAATAGGGCCAGGGGCGTAGCGCAGAGGTAGAACGCCCCTGCGTTCAATCCCCGGTACCGCAAAAAAAAAAAAGAAACCTCACTGCAGAGCCTCCCTCGGTGTTGGCCCCTTGGCCCCGGTGGGCTGAGGGAACCACTGCTGCCCAGCTGAGCCAGGCTTACCTCCCGTACGGCGGTGCCTGTTCAGACCCCAGCCCCCGTCTCCCTCCTGGAAGGAGGGTCGGCGCCTGCCCCTTCTCAGCTTCACAGCCTCAGAGACCTTCTTCCTGCGAGCCTTCGTTTCCCCAACTATAAAACATGAGACTAGGACTAGAAGACCTGAAGCATCCACAACAATCTTTTTTTCTTTTGTTACCAGGGTTTGAACCCAGGGGCATTCTATCACCGCACTACACCCCCAGCCCTTGTTAGTTTTTGAAACAGGATCTTTGCTAAGTTGCTAAGGCTGGCCTTGAACCTGCGATCCTCCTGTCCCAGCCTCCCAACACTGACAGGCATGCACCACCACACCCGGCTCCCGACAGTCTGTCCCCGTTGAGGGCTCGACCCTTTGACCCAGGCCAAAGCCCACGTGGGTCCCAGTGGAGCCCCGTCTTCCCATGGGGGAGAAGGGCCAGATTGGTCTTGAAGTGATGAGTCGTCCTGACAACGTATAAAATGGAGATGTTAAATGAACCCAAACCCCGTTCCCTTTTCTCTGCTTAAAGAATGAGTGTAATCTCCCTGGTCTTTATCTGTGGAGTTGTGGAGTGGAGCTCGCCGCCCGCGGCGCTCATCAGCGGGGCCGGAGCGCTCATGAGTTCTGCTTCCTTGCAGCCTGGCTATCTAAACCCTCATTTGAGGCCAGGCCTGATAGGACAGAGGATGGCCAGTGTCGGCCGAGGGGCAGAGCGCCATTGCCCGGGACGCGCAGAGGCGGTGGTCGAATGAGGGCTCGAGCCTGAGAGGCGGCCCCCGTCTTTCCTGTGCTGCTTCCATTCCAGCCCTTAAAACAAAATCATTTCCCCTCCCAGACAGCCCAGCTGCAAGCTCCACTGAGCCCCGGATTCCAGACAGACACGCGGCCAGTCTGGCCTGGACCAATTTGCCTCACTTTTTAAAAAATTGATGCTTCCCGACTCTGAGGAAGCACCAGTCTCTCTGCCGAGCTGGTTGTGTGTAAGCGCCTCTGCCCTTCAGACCCTACAGGGGTCTGAGGTGGCGATTCCGTGTCCAGGGTCCCCGGCCAGACTTGAACCTACCACCCTGTGACTGCTGTGCCCACCTCTTTCTTTCTTCCTTCTTTCTTTTTTCTCTCTCTCTCTCACTGGGAATCAAAGCCAGGGCTATTCTACCTCTGAGCTATACTCCCTAGCTCTTTTTACTTCTTATTTTGAAACAGGATCTCACTAAGTTGCTGAGGCTGTCCTCCAACCCACAATCCTTCTGTCTCAGCCTCCCAACCAAGTACCAGGATGACAGGTGTGCGCCGCCATGCCTGGTTCCACCTCTTTCATTCTGTCATCCTTCCGCCGAATTTGACCACAAACGGGGCGATTAAAATAGCCACAAGGGCAGAGTGCGGCCTTGCTCATTACCGTAAATGCCAGGCCCACCAGGGTCCCTTCCAGAGAGTGACTCTCTTTTGCGACCACAACATACATATTTTTTAAGTTTGCCAACCGAATTTTCAGGTGACCTTTGAACTGAGTTGCTCAACCTCCTGCTCATGAAACTGAGTTTAAGAGGGAATGTTGAAATATGCCTGCTAATACACAATGTTTATATTCTCCTATTATAATAATGAAAGGATGTGGGGAAGTGGATGGAGGCAGTGAGCTCATGGAAGGACCATTAAAAAGTCATAAAGAATGTGAGAGCTTTTAGAAGGACCAGCCAGTATTAGAAATGCAAGGCGGACGGCCGGACGTGGTGGTGCACACATGACATCCCAGGACGTGGGAGGCTGAGACAGGAGGATCGCAGGTTTGAGGCCAGCATTGGCACCTTAGCGATACTCTCAGCATCTGAGCAAGACACTCAGTAACTTAGCCCCGTTTCAACACAAAAAATAAAAATGGCTGGGGATACAGCTCAGACATAGAACGCCCCTGGGTTCAATCCTCAGTATCAAATAAGTAAATAACTACAACAAAGACAGCCATTATAGAGAGAGGGTGTGGTTATAATAGGTGTGAATGTTTTCCCACTTTTGTCTTAAAAAACACACAAAAAAAGTGACTTTGGCAGATCTCTCTCCTTAACTGAAACAGTTTGCGTTAGGGCCCAAGTTGGTTAAATACCTATAAACTCACCCAAGGACTGGTTCCATTCCTGTTTGCAGTTAACTAAACAAAAACCAGAGTCGGCTTCTTCCTTTTTCGTGTCAACTTGCCCTTTTTTAAGAACGTGGAGCTGGGTGGTGGGAACGAGGTTCCTGGGCCTCAGAATGGATGCGACTGGGACCGTTCTCAGACTGGGAGGGAGTTGTCCCCTCGACGGTTCCTGTCAGGGCTGTGGACGGGCATGCACCCGCCTGCTCCATGTCCCCTACCTTTGACCCTCCGAAGTTCAGCCTGCTGTCCGTTTTGATGATGTTTCTTTTGATACGGGGGGCTTAGATTTTTCTTTTTTCTTTCTTTCTTTTTTTTTTTGGTGGTAGTACTGGGGATTGAACCCAGGAGCGCTCTACCTCTGAGCCACACCCCCAGCCCTAGCTTGTTTTTTTTATTTGAAAACAGGGTCTCACTAAGTCGCTGAGAGACTTGCTGAGTTGGGAGGCTGACACCCAAGTACTGGGATGACAGGTGTGCACCACCACGCCCAGCTAAATTTCCCTTTTACCAAACTTAGCCTCTTGTAATTGCTACATCAACCATGTTCACTCCCAAATTGGGTCATAATCAAGGTCAGCAGACCTTCATCAAACATCACCTCTTGCCCTTAATTTGTGTGGTTCAGCACAGCAGTCTTCTTTGTTTTGTTTTTGTGGTACTGGAGATTGAACCCAGAGGCATTTTACCTCTGAATTATACTCCCAGTCCTTTTTACTTTATTTGTTTGTTTCTTTGTTTTGAAATAGGGTCTCCATAGGTTGCTGAGAGTCTCACTAAATTCCTGAGGCTGAACTTGAACCTGCGATCTTCTGTCTCAGCCTCCCATGGACTGGGGCCACAGGCATGCGCCACCACCCCTGCCTTTCTTTTTGATTTTGAAAACAGTCCCATATATGCCTTAATTCCTTCTGCCCCATGACAATTTTAAAAACCACCCCCCTTTTTTAAATCTGAAGAATTTTTTTTTTAGTTTTAACAACAACAAAAATCTTAAGACAGTTGACATAAAAAATAAATAGCCGTGGGGGAAAAATGCCCTTCCCAACATTTTAATTCTTCTAACGGAGCCACTTTGGAAAAGCAAATTCCTTTAGCATTATGTGTTGGGAGAATCTTTGGTTTGGCCGTTCAATAACTCGCTAAAGAGCCGGGGATGGAGCGTACAGTGGCTCCTAATATGGTATCGTTTTCATTTCCTGTTTGTTGAAAGATAAATGCTAACACTGTACGGCTTTTTTTCCCTCCCTTCTCCTTTTTAATTTATTCCTCCACGAATCACAAGGGAATAAAGAGAAATAAAAAATCAAATGTGATACAGTTTGAGACTGAATCACCCAGTTAGCATATGCCAAAAGCTATTTCTCTTTTCCTTTCAAACCTTTTCCTTTTCCCTTTCCCTGTCTTTCCCCAATTCCTGAGCCCCCTCCCTTGGAAATATAAGTTCATTAAACAATACAAAGCATGTTCACTTGGGGAATAATTTCAGACTTCTAGCAATTGGTGTTTTTTTTTTTTTCCTTTTTATGGTGCTAGGGATCGAACCCAGGGGCATTCTATCCCCAAGCTATACCTCCAGCCCTGTTTTATTTTTTATTTGGAAATAGGGTCTCACTAAGTTGCTCGGGGTCTCCCTAAATTGCTGAGGCTGGCCTCCAACCTGTGATCCTCCTATCTCAGTCTCCCAAGTACTGGGATTATAAGCATGTGCTGCCACGCCTGGCTCCATCAATTGTTTGTTTTTTTTTTTAAAGGGCTTAAGATGAATTATGTGACAGAGAAGGCATGAGTTGCTCCCTAATTCTAAGGCACTATTTTGGACAGTCTATAAAAGTATTGAAATGAAACTGTGTGTTTTCCTATTCATTCATCTATCTCTCTCCCTCTCCCTCTCCCTCTCCCTCTCATCTCTTCTGTACCCTATGCTACAACTATTGTCTCAACCATATCTTCATCTTTGGGGATACATTCCCCACTTTAACAGAACACGCCCCATGCCCAACAGCCTTGAATATTCAAAGTTCTCACGTTCAGATAACTCAAAACAAACACAAAGATTGTAGCGTCTTATAAGCAGTGTGTGAGCACCCACTATATGCATGCAACTAGAACTGTCTGTGACATTGAAAATGACATTTGATAGAATGAAGAGACGTAAATGTTTAAGATGAGACTCATGGACCCCCAGGTACTGAACGGGTGATTGAGTGAGCGTATTCTGTGGTCACTGGAAGAGGGGGACCCCTCGCCCCACCCCTACTGCCCCTGCTCACCCTCCACCAGCGCTGTCCTAATCTCCGCCCACCTGTTAAGAAAGAGGAAGCTGTCTGTCTGGGAGTCCTTCCCCACCACCAGGACAGACAGGTTCAGGAGCTGTAGCCGCCCCGCTCTTGTCCTCTGGCCTCCGTGAACGATGCTTGTTAATGGCGTGATTCACGCTGGTCTCCCAGCTGCCCGTGTTCCCGCAGCCTCCCTGGCACCGGCTGGTCTAGAACTGCCCTGTTAAAGCCCGACGTGGCTCCCGTTGAGAAATCTCATGCCGACCCCTCCGGTGACGTGCATTTTGGCAAAAGTCCCCCAGGCCTCAGAAAACAGAACCCCTAAAGCAGTGACCGCGAGTTTGTCACCTGCAGGTGCCCTCATCATGGGGAACGTGTGTCATTTAGTCAAAGAGCCCTGCATCTGTGTTCAAAGGAATGACCCCACCTTTTCTTCCCCCCAGCTTGCGAAAGACAAAGAGCGTCTACAGGCCATGATGACCCATTTGCACGTGAAGTCCACCGAACCCAAAGCCGCCCCTCAGCCCGTAAGTACCCCTGCGTGCCATGCACGCCGCCAGGCACACCGCCATGCACGCCATGGGGCAGAAGCGCAGCCTCCAGGGTCCCTTCCCGCCTCCCTGGCCCAGGCAGGCAGGGAGCAGCCCATCTAGGCCCGTGTGCACATTGCGGCGGAGCACTGGGCATGGGAGGGACTGGTCGATGGACATGTGGTCCCTCCCGTGCCACCTAGCAGCCAGCTCTTCTGTGCAAAGTGCTCAACGCAGTATAGGACCAGGCTGCAGAATGGAAATCTGTCTGAAGGCTGAGAACACAGACGAGGCAGCTAGACCAGGAAAGCAGAGAGAGGCGTCCCGGGCTGGGCACAATGAGAGCCAGGGGAACCAGCGAAGGACCTAGGGGTAGCCAGCCTGACCAGAGCAGCCAAAAAGAGACAGGAGCCTGCCGTGCCAGTGCTTGGAAGGCTTACACGGGAGGATCGCAGGTTAGAGGCCAGCCTCAGCAACTTAGCGAGAGCCCGTTTCTAAATAAAAAATAGAAAGGGCTACCTCAGAGGTAGAACGCCCTTGGGTTCAATCCCCAGCACCAAAAAAAAAAAAAAAAAGAAAGAAAGAGAGAGAGAGAGAAAGAGAGAAAGAAAGAAAGAAAGAAAAGAAAGAAAGAAAGAAAAGAAAAAAGAAAGAAAAGAAAAGAAAAGAGAAGAAAAGAGAAAAGAAACGAAACGAAACGAAACAGGAAGCCCACTATTAGAACCATGAGAGGTCGCATGCCTTGAGACCATCTAATGGCCGATACAGACGCACAGTGAAATGGACTTTCAGTTAGACCAAACGTGGCGTACTGAGTGTTTATCTTTAGCCTTCTGCTCGCCCTTGTCTTGTTCCCTGGTGCTGGATCCCGAAGGCAGCCCAGGCAGTTCATACCCCAGCAGAAGGGCTCGTGTCTAGACCCAGGTCCTGCCCGGCCCGCCTTCCTCCTCCGCGTGCGTCCCTCGTACGTACATTCCCAACAACCTCCTCCTGCCTTTAACTGGTTATTCAAAATGGAGACGATGCTTTTTGCCTCTTGATTTTTAAGATTTGTAAAATTTAAAGGTACACTGCTTTTATTTGATTTCAGTGGGAGTCACTGTGTGAAAATTAATTGGGCGTTGACAATCTATAGTTAGTAGCAGCAATTTTAATCAATACGCAATGATGCAGCCTAATGGCGGAGTATCGGTTTATCTGTTTGGACGAGTTTTTTTCTATAAATAAAGCAAACACACACCCCTCCACGGATGATTTATGGTGATAGGAATAAGACGGAGTCAGACTATTAACCCGGCAAATATGGTCGCCTGCCAGGATGCAGTTGGCAGACAAAATTAATGTCTGAAACAGAACACATTACCGAGACGCAGGACATAAAATCATTAGACACTCTGTGCCTCCATTTTTACTAGGAAGGAGTCCTTAGTTTCTGTGTATTTCTCAGTAAATGGCTGTGGGACTGGATGGGTAGGGGACCCCCCAAAGCAACGGGGGGAAAGAACCAGCCATCCACTGTCAGTCGCTCTCCAAGCCCTTCTTCTACAGAGGGTCCTGGGAGTAATAAGAAGCAGCCAGGCAGGTGGGGCTACCCTGAAATGACTCAGTGAGCACTGGGGCCAGCATGGCGGTTCCAGAGGGCCCGGAGACACTTGGAACTGTCTTGAAAGTCTTGAGATGACTTGAGTGAATCAGCTGTTCCTGGGACGAAGGCTTGGAGTCTTCATGCCCAGCAGCAAGGGAATTCCTTCTTGGATTAAAAGCAGCCATGGTAGACTAATGGTTAGGCCCAGTCCTCTGGTAGTGGACTTGTTTTGCATCCCGGGGAAGGAGGGATACACGTCTCAAGAGACAGAACTGCAGGTGCTCGTGGGGCGCTCGCGAGCCAAGGAAGGGCCCAGGCCCAGAGCACCCCGTGTGTGAGACCACCCAGGCCGCGAGGGGCCATTGGGAGGGGGGGGTGAGTAGCCAATAAACAGAGCAAAGCGGCCGCAGGGGCCGCACAGGAAAGGATGGTTGGTCTCGATTAGCATTACAGGAAAAAAAGTGTTTTACATTCTAGAAAATTATAACTTTGAAGGGGACCTCCTACTAAATTTATTTTTAACTGCTCTATTGAAAATTCTACGCCACTAGTCAACATTATCTCTTAGTAGCTGGGCGCAGTATTTCTTTATTAGAAGAAATAGGCCCGAATATTTTTGACTGAAAAATTAATAGCTTTTGAATTCAGACACAGCAGGTTTTTCTTTTGCGAAGAAGTCCAATATCGCCGCACCGCACTTGTATAACCATTTATTTAGAGTCCAAGTCAAACCTTTGACAGCCAGCGCCGCGCTACAAGCCCTCTGTAAAGAGCCCCACGATGTAAACCCACAATAGGCCGGCTGTGTGAGGTTCTCCATTGTCAAAGGCACAGATTGTTTGGATTAGTTTATGTAAATGTACTGTTGTATTACCCTTTGAAGGGAGAAAAAAATAGAAAAGATCACATTTGTGTATGAAAAGTGGTCCCCTTCCCAGGGAGCGCTATGAATTCCTTATCCTTTAACGTACATGTAAGAAGTCAAAATTGGTGCCTGACAAGCAGATATTGCGTGACGCGCTGTGGTCGGGGCGAACCTGCCTGCCTTTCATTGACGGGGAAATAGAAAATTTTATTACAGATACCATCTTCTAAATCAGGAATTATTAAAATGCGTATAGGTGAGGCATGGAGAAATTAATTATAAAAGATAGACGTGTCATGTTTGGCATAAATTTCCACTTCCTTTGCCAAAAAAAGAAAGAAAGAAAGGCACCCCGTCCTGCAGACCCTCGATGTTTTTAATTTTAGAGACCCAGAGCTCTCTGGGGACCGATCCTCACCTGCAGAATATGCCCCACAGCCCAGAATTAAGTTATTCCCCCCGGATAATAGAATGCCCACCCCATGTGTGCCTGAACAAGTATCCTTCTAGAATACTCTGTGATTTGGGGGGGTGTTGGGGATTAAACTCAGGGGCATTCTACATCTGAGCCACACCTCCAGCCCTATTTAATTTTTTATTTTGAAAAAAGGCCTCACTAAGTTGCTGAGGCTGGCCTCCAACCTGTGATCCTCCTGTCTCAGCCTCCCAAGTACTGGGATAACAAGCGTGAGCCACCACGCCTGGCTTAATTCTATTTTGAAACAGAGTCTCACTAAGTTGCAGAGAGTCTCTTTTCTAAGTTGCTGAGGCCGGCCTCCAACCTGCAATCCTCCCGTCTCAGCCTCCCTCCTGGGATGACAAGCCTGCACCCAGCTCCCATTTTCTGTTTTAAGAGCAACTTTGCATTTATTTGAAAATCCTCAGTCACTAAGTGGTAGAGCCCTGGACAGTAGGCGCTGCCCATCCCCAAATGGCAGTGGACCGGTTCGTGTCCTCTGGCCTATGCCATCACCCAGCCGGCCTGTCCCTGCTTGTCCTATTAAAAAGGCCGCCTGGGGGAAGTGGCCGTCTCAGGGCAGGGGCGTGGCTCCGAGCTTGGCCCACGCAGGGCAGGAAGCCTGGGGCCAGCTAGAGCTGCCGTCTGTCCCATCTTCCTGTCCCCCGGCCTCCAAGCATATGTCTCCTGTGGCCATGGCCTCCACAAGGCCTTTCCTCTCAGAATTCGACCCAGGGCTCCAAGCGCCAGTCGTTTTGGAAAGGGAATTCCCTCCCACGTTGAAAATCCAACTCACCTATCAACAGGTGTCTGACCTGCTGCGTACCAAACCTAGAGGAGTCAGATGTGGAGGCCCCGCCTGTGCCTTCCAGCTAGGACAGACTGGAAGGGCCCTGGCTCAGGGCACGGGCTGTGCGCATGCCTGCATGCCCACCTGCCTTTCCCAAAGAGCTAGATTCAGTCAGACCTAGAAGGGCAGGGTTTTTCTTTTATTTATATTTTGTACTGGGGATTGAACCCACAGGTGTTCTACCTCCAAGCTACATCCCCAACTCTTATTTTACTTTTTATTTAGAAAGAGTGTCTTGCCAAGTTGCTGAGGCTGGTCTTGAACCTGCAATCCTCCCGTCTCAGCCTCCCAAGTGCTGAGATGGCAGGCGTGCACCACCATGCCTGGTGTATCTTAAGTTTAAAAGCTGCTTCTCAAGCACTAGCAAAAAGAAAAAAAAAATCCTAATGAAAATGACAGACACTCTTCTGTCCCGGCCCCGGCAGTGTTCCCAAAGTGCCCAGCCCCGCGCGCTGCCGGGACACTCCCGTGCCCAGGGTCCCTCTGTGGAGAATTCACCGTGACTTTTCCTAGCACTGGGGAGCATAGCAGGAAGAGACAAGTCTGTACTGGGACAGGTTTCTTAAACAGAGACTTTGCGGCATCATTATGTCAGGGGAAAGCCGTAAATTCTATTTTATAATACTGGGCAGGGGCGTGCCCCGCTTTGCTCCAGGGTGCCCCGCATGGGAGGGCTGCTCCTCCTCTCATAAAGGGGGCTCCCGTATGATCACCCCAGAAAGCACTTTGGGGATGAGGCGCGGCCCTGGGCTTCCTTCCTCTCATGCATGTTCTTTTACTCTCAGGTAGCAATGAGGACTGTGTTGAAATCGCTCTCGCCTGCTGTAAAAGCAAAGCCCCCCTGCCCCCGAACGCGGCCTGCTAACGTGTGGAGGGATGGCTGAGCTGCTGGGCTGGCTTTGCAGTCTGTGGAGTAATGTCATACCAAGGGACTGTCCAGGCCGGGTGTGGTGCCGCAGGCCTGTCATCCCACTGCTTGGGAGGCTGACAAAGGAGGTTTACAGGTTTGAGGCCAGCTTCAGGAACTTAATGAGACCCTGTTTCAAAATAAGAAATAAAAGAGGCTGAGGGGGTGTGGCTCAGAGATAGAAGGCCCCTGGGTGCAGTCCCAGTACTGGGAGGGAAGGAAAGAGGAAGGGAGAGAAGGGAAGGGATGGAAGGAAGAGAAGGAAGGAGAGAGATTGTCCAGCATTCTAGCACAACACCCAAAAGCTGCTTCATCCAGCGTCCTTGGTGAAGGCCCTCTCCTGGCTCACCTCGGGCCTGGCCTGCGAGTCCCACCCAGGGCCAGGCCAGGCCTGGAGGGAGAGCAGGGACTCGCTGCTGCCACGGCCATCCTGCCCTCCTCCCCACAGCGCTTTGGCTCTGGTCTGGCCGGGGCTGTGGCTCCTAGTGATTGATGCCTAGAAACTCAGTGGCCACCGCCAGGCAGTTCCAGCCGGATGAGACCGCTCGGGCCAGCCCCACCAGCAGCAGGCGGTGAGCCCGGAAGCCACTGCCCCTGAGTGTGGGTTTCACGTTTGTCCTTTGTTCCTGGGGCTGTTTTTGTGTGAGGCAAGATCACAAACACAAACAGAAACGGTTCTTGTGGGAATCCACACAACAGAGCCGGTGTCTGTCTGGGGTTTACATCAGCGGTTTGTTTATTATATAAAAATGCTAGTGACTCATCCTCTTTACAGGGGAGAGGAGATTACTGCTTAAAAACTAAAGATGGATTTTTTTTTAAAGGACCAAGTACCATGCGAGGTAGCTGGTAGAGCTGGCAGGTCCCGGGGCTCAGAATTCCAGGAGAGCCCTTCTGTGCCCACGGGGATGGGGGCTTGAGAGCATAATTATTCTTATTTAAAAAAAAAAATGAAAGGCCCCAGCAGTTGGAAGTGGTGGAAGAATTTCACTTTTGGCCAGAGTTTCAAAGTGATTATCTCCACTGAAACTGTCGCCTGATGGAAGCTGGCCATGTCGAAACATCAGAGGCCTCACGCCTCCAAACAGAGAGCGAGCGCCCTGCGAAAGTGGCTTTCCATTAGGAAAGAAGCCTGCCCAGACCAGCCCTTCCTGCCCGAGTCGGAAAAGGGGGGAAATGAGCTTTTCAAGCCTGCAGGACCACCGGCAACACGAAGCCCAGCCCCTTCCATTGCTAAGTGATGATTATATTAAGATTTAATAGTTTACAATATGATACTTCTAGATTGCAGCCAAACCTGCACCGTTCCCTGTCCACTCTGCTCTGCAAAGTCTATGCTTAATGATTTTTTGGCAGGGGGCTCTCTTTGTAGAGGGACCTTAATTTTTAAAATTTTTTTTTGTGTGTGTGATGCTAGGGGTTGAACCCAGGGGTGTTCTACATTCAAACCAAACCCCCAGCCCTATTTTGTTTTCTATTTTGAAAACAAAATAGAGTTGCTGAGGGCCTTGCTAAGTTGCTGAGGCTGGCCTCGAACCTGCGATCTTCCTGTCTCGGCCTCCCAAGTCCTGGGATGACAAGCGTGGGCCACCACAGCCAGCTTGTGGGACCCTAATTGAAGGAGCAGGTGTGATCTGTTCACACGCCTGTTTTGAATCATTCCTCATGAACCAACCATCTTCTTTTTTTGTTTATTTCAGTTTTTTTTGTTTGTTTGGTTTTGGGTGCTGGGGATTGAGCCCAGGGGCTTTCTACCTCCAAGCTATACACCCGTCCCTATTTTATTCTTTATTTTGAAACAGGGTCTCACTAAGTTGCCGAGGCTGGCCTCTAACCTGCGATCCTCCTGTCTCAGCCTCCCAAGGACTGGGATGACAGGCGAGCGCCCCCACAGCTCTCCCCTGGCCCCTTCTGGAACACAGTCCCTGGTTTCCTAAATCAGCCAGTCGTCACCAGACAGGCGCTCCGAGGAGCCCACACCGAGGTGGGCGTTGTGTTGACTTGTGGGTTCATCCTGGCGGCCCTTCTCCATGGCGGCGCACCCTTTGTTTGGACTTCACAGCTTTCTCTCCTTACCTCCCTCCCAGCCGACAGTCATGTTTAATTTGAAATCTGGGCTCCTTTGGCAAATTAGCAATTAGAACAATTTTGTGGGAATATGTATATGTGTCATTAGTTTTCCTGCAAATTAATCGCCAGGGCAGAGGTCAGGCAGAAATTTTCCACTCGACTGCCGCCTCTCTGCGGAGCCCCGGCGCTGGGCATGGGCTGGGCCGCAGCTGCTCCGCCACCCTCTTCCTCTAGGAGCCATCCTCTAATTAGTTTACACCACAGCCATCGGTGCAAATATCACCCCCCCCCCCGCTCCTAGTCAAGTGACGGTACCTACAGAAGATTCCAGGGGCCCCTCGCGCCGCTGCGCGTCCACGGCGGGGTCGCTGGGATGCAGCGTTTCATCACGAGATCACCTCCGTCCCAGCTCCTAATTAGAGCCCTTGCAATACAGTTTTATCTGGTAATTAGCCGAGATTGGCTGCTTCCTCCCTGGCTTATTAGAGACAGCCCGGTGGTGGCCGAGCCGCCCTGTCATCTGTCAAGCCTGGTGAGCCACTCCGCTCCCCTGGCTCGGGATGGCCCCTCTTCCCGGGTGGCGCTGGTGTGTCTGGGCGGCTTCTGTGTCCCACAGGGTCCCAGCGCTGAGACCTGTGCAGAGCGGCCGGGGAGACACCGTGCTCACTGGGGACTGTGCGTCGGGCGGCTCGCCGCAGATGTGGCCACCAGCATGACCCGCTGGCGCTTGCTGGTTTCCGCACGAGTTTTTCTATTTTTTATCATTTTTGACGGGTGCATCATACAGTGATAAACACATGCAGTTTTGTTGTGTTGGTTTTGTGTTTTGACAATGAAACTAGAAGTCAGTGAACTTGGTGAACTCCCACCAAACAGGAAGAGCACATGTGTTTCAGGTTTCTTTTCTTTTTTTCTTTCCCTTCCCTTTCCTTTCGCGTGTTGTATTTTTTTACTTTTGGGGATTGAACCCAGGGGCATTCTACCTCTGAGCTCCACCCCAGCCCTGTTTATTTTTTTATTTTGAAACAGGGTCTCTCTAAGTTGGTGAGGCTCTCTCTAAGTTGCTGAGGCTGGCCTTGAACCTGGGATCCTCCTGTGTCAGCCTCCCAAGTACTGGAATGACAGGCGTGCACCACCATGCCCGGCTGGGTGGGTTTCTTAAGGACATTTGTGATCATGTTTTTGTTAGATGTTTTTAAGGCAGTCACAGTGCATTTAGGGCCTTGTTCTTAAGCGTAGTCGGCCTGAGTGGTGTGGTTCTTGTGCACACTGGACCTCGAGCAGGGTCTGTTTCAGAGGGTGAGCACTTCAGCACGACATTCTGTGTTTCCTTCCTGATTTTCCTCTATAGCACCAGAACTGTACAAGGTTCAGTAATTTTTTTTTCGTGGTACCGGGAATTGAACCTACGATTATTCTACCTCCGAGCTACACCCTCAGCCCTATTTTATTTTGTTATTTGGAAATAGGGCCTCACTAAGTTGCTGAGGCTGGCCTCAAACCTACGATCCGCTTGTCTCAGCCTCCCAAGTACTGGGATGACAGGCGTGTACCACATGCCTGGTTCAGCAATATTTACTGAATGTCATTTACCAGCAGAGATCAAAGCTAGTCACCAAATCTTTTCCCCAGAAATGAGCATAACAGAGACGCGAACCAGGGAGCATTTTACCTTTCCCATTTCCAAGGCACGTAAAGGCCATGCAGAGGGTGGAGACTCGTGCGCGTGTGTGATCTCACTTGGGCTCAGGTTGGGAATACAGGTGAGCAATGTCATCAAACGAAACCAGGCTGCGGCGGGTTGGCAGTACTGGGGATTGAACCCAGGGGTGTTCTACCTCCGAGCTACACCCCCAGCCCTTTTTATTTTTTATTTGGAAACAGGGTCTCGCTAAGTTGCTGAGGGCCTCGAACCTGCCATCCTCCTCTGTCAGCCTCCCAAGCACTAGGATGACAGGCGTGCGCCACCTGGCCTGGCTGGGGCCCGTGTTTTAAAACATGACTTTTGCAAAGGTTCCCCATGACTTCCCCACGTGTTGTGCTATTCTTGGATGGAGCAGCGTATGAATTATAATAGCTGGGTATTCATGAGCCTTGCGCACTCACTTCCTTGACCCTGTGCCTGGGCCGATGTCTTACATACTGCGCCTGCACTCGGTCAGTGGTGAAGGCCGAGGCAAAGAGGTCGGGCCTTCTCTCCCCTGGCCTCTCGGCTCGCGAGCCCTTAGCCCTTGGTTTGCAAACTCATGCACACAGAGCCTGGTCCAGAGGCGGAGAGGGTCGCTCACCGCACCTGCCAGCTCGCGGGGGGAACTTGTTCTGCTTTGGCATGGCGGGGGGTGGGGGTTCTGATTTGCTGAGTCAGCATTTGAAGCTGCAAATAAAATCACAGCCATACGCTCTCAGCCTAGCATCTATCATCGAATTTTTTAGCAGTACGAGGCGGTGGGGGGGGGGGTCCTCTTCTCTTGCCTTGGACTCCCCCAGGCACAGGCGGGGAGGACGCGCACACCTCTTTTCCCTGCTAGAGTATGAGTAAAGTGTCCTCAACACTGGGACTCCATTTTTTTGTTTTGTTGTGTTGTGTTTTATTTTTTGGTACCAGGGATTGAACCCAGAAGCATTCTATCTCTGAGCTACACCACCAACCCTATTTTATTTTTCATGTTGAAACAGGGTCTACCTAAGTTGCTGAGGGCCTCCTTAAGTTGCTGAGGCTGACGTCGAGCCTGTGATCCTCCGGTCTCAGCCTCCCAAGTACTGGGATCATCAGCATGCGCCACCATTCCCAGCTGGGACTCTCTTTCTATATGTTCATTTGCTTATGATCTCAGAGGAGTCTTAGTTTTAACACCTTTCACAAATGATGCCTGTACATAAGATTGACTGTCATGGTGGGAAACAGACTGACGGGGATCAGAGCTCTGAAGTCTGCTTCGGGGTAGGATCCCAAGTCCGCCGCTTTGCAGGAGTCCCCTGGGTTGGGGGAGGCTCTGTGCATCTGAGGGAGCTGTGCTCTCTGGGATCGCCGGACTTGATGTTTCTGTGCAGTGCATTTGGGACAAGGCGGGACCCCTCTGGTACTTGTAGGGTCAGTCCTACAAGGAGAAGCCGGGGAGATAGGGAGTCAGGGAATCAGGACAGTCCCCATCGCTTTTCCTCCACACCACCTCACATGAGCTACATTCCCTACCTTACTTGAAATACTACATTATTTCACCATCTTGGACTGGTTGGAACTTGAGGGGACAAAGAAGTCACCAAAGGAGAGTTCTCAGTCTCCTGTGTGCCATATTCCTTTTAGATTACTAGCTTACAGTCCTGGATTTGATAGTCCCGTATTTCCGGAAGATTGGGCATAATGCTTTTTGTCACGGGCTGGTCACAACTTGAAGGGACAAACAGGTCCCCGAAGCCCGCGAGCCCCCCCCTCGTCTCCCAGACGCCGTTTTCCTCTGACACTAATGTTGCACCCTGTCTTCTCTCCCCAGCTGAACCTGGTGTCCAGCGTCACACTGTCCAAGTCCGCCTCCGAGGCCTCTCCGCAGAGCTTACCTCACACTCCGACCACCCCGACCGCACCCCTGACGCCCGTCACCCAGGGCCCCTCCGTCATCACCACCACCAGCATGCACACGGTGGGCCCCATCCGCAGGCGGTACTCAGACAAGTACAACGTGCCCCTGTCCTCAGGTAGCTCCGCCGTCCGCCCCGCCCGCCCGCCCGCGCCTCCCCGCCCTCCCGTCCGCCAGGCCCCAGTACACAGGGGTGATTAACAGGACCACGATTCTCATTTAGCAGATATTGCGCAGAACCAAGAATTTTATAAGAACGCCGAAGTTAGACCGCCATTTACATATGCATCTTTAATTAGGCAGGTAAGTCAACGACTTCTAAGCACCGGCGTTTACCGGAAGGCGCGCGGGGCCCCATCGTATTGATGAAGTAGATTTAAAACCGCTTAGCGTGCAGGCACCAAGAAAACCATTTCTATACGGTTTTTTTAAACCGCAATATATAACATAATTGCTTTTGATTAAGTATTACAATACGGTGTGATTATTAGGAAATTCATTTCACACAACAGTGAAAATGAGCCTGGGTAAAGATGGCAAGTCAATTATCACAAGCGACAGTAATCTCTGATCCCTAGAATTAATCTGAGCTCTAAATAATTACTGAGCTTTAATCAGCCCGCGAAATGTTTTGCATTTCCCTTTGATCCTGCTTTGTGAATGACTAATAAATTAATATTTCTGTACGGAAACAGAAATAAAAACTCACAACAATTAGATAATTCCATTTCGAGTTTTGCTATTGAACTGTTAAACGCAACCATTAATCTTCGATGGTTCTGCGAAACCTTTCTTGGGATCTCGCGCCGGATCCCGGCTCGTTCCTAGTTCCCAGAAAACGCCAGCGTCAAGTCCCCCCACCGATGTGGTCGTAAATTCACCCCTCCGGGTTCCTTGTGCTTCATAGGCCATTCTGGAATCTCCAGAGAAGCAGCTAACACTAAATGAGATCTATAACTGGTTCACGCGAATGTTCGCTTACTTCCGACGCAACGCGGCCACGTGGAAGGTAAGCCGGCGCTCGGGCCGTTTGGTGCTGGGTTTTGACATTTCTAGAGCCGAGGCCGTCGTGGGCGAAACAGGCGAGGGGAGAGTTGCGGCTCTGTTGTTCTGATGCACCCCAAGTAGCCAGTCTGTGGGAACACGTGCTCCATGGTGGTTGAAATGCTCGGAGGGAAGATTCCCATCGTCCAGCCGCCAGCCAGTGTGAGGATGGGCCAGAAAGCAAATCCGCCTGTGTCTGGTTGAGCTCTGTAGGAACAGGGAGCCGACACCCTCGCCCTCGCCCCCAACACGGACCAGCCGGTCGCACACAAACCTCCTGCCACTCAGTGTTCAGCCACGGTCAACACGCACAAAGGTGGCCTTGTTTTTCACCACTGCGGACGTGACACCATAATCAACCCTAACCCCGCCTTCCCGGGGCGGTAAAGATCATCAGTGCAGCTAGCGGAGGAAGCTTGGCCGTGGGGAGTTACGCCCCCCCCACCGTGGGTGCCGGCCACGGGAGAAGGCACGTTTGTCATGACCACGGCATCGTCCCTGCAGGTCCATAAGATGCCCAAGGGAGAGGGCAGCTTCTCAGTCAGGGGACCTCATCGTGGTGCCCCGGGCTGTGGACCACGTGCAGCCTGTCCCTCTTGTCGGATGCTCTAGTGGGGCTCGAGGTCACCCGGCTCACCCCATTCCCCGCTCTGCACTTGATTCATGGGTCCCATTGGATCTGTTTACCCCATTGGATTGGGCAATGCCCCCAGAATCTTTGGCAGGTCCCCATTTTCAATGTCCTGCTGTCTGTTTTTCTTGCTCATGAAAGGTATACTCAGAAATGTATGTTTTTCCTTTTTTTAATTTTAACTACCTAGAATTCTTGCAATCCTTGAACTCCCAAACATTTAGACCTTTTCAGACAATCATTTCAGGATTTTTACATATCTTTAGTCTGAACATGACGGATGTATTATAGGTTACAATGACAACCTGTTTCACTCTAAGCAAATGTTTAATTTTATATAGGAGACAGACGAAAGCAAAAACAAAACAAACTTGCCCTGTTAAGTTGATGATAAATTCGCATTTTAAAAGACAGGGCCTATCAGCAGAGAGGAGTTGTTTTAGACTCAGGGGCGCTGAAGGGAACTCATGTTCAAAATCTCACCCTCTTTCCCTCAGCCTGCCTTGGGAGATAAAATACAAAGGATCTTCAGCTATGGATGCCTTTAAAAATTTAGGAAGTAGAAGCATGAAGCAGACATTTCTCTCAAATTGCCTTTTATAAATACCAAATGATCAAATTTAAAAATAATTACCAGTTGTGAATATAAATGTACGCTCAGAGTTTCGGATGTAGCCTTTCCATTTTTGTGAAGTACAGGGGGAAAAAGTGCCGATAATATAAATTCTCTCCATATCCCTCTTGGTCCTGCTAAACAAAAGAGGAAGGGCCCTGCTAAGGTTAGGACTACAAGAGAGTTCACTTATCTTATTTTTTTTAACTCTTGATTTCTTGTTGCTTTCTGCTTAGATATACATTCCTGGGAAGCAAAACGAAGTCCTGACTTTGTGTCTTTACTTCCATAGAAGGAGCTGCTCACCTCTTTACAACGCCGCACATATTTTAGTGCTGCACATTTTGACATTTTATTTTTCCAGCCCTATTTTATTTATTTATTTATTTAGTTAGTTAGTTAGTTTTGGAACAGAGTCTTGCTAGGTTGCTGGGAGTGTCCCTAAGTTGCTGAGGCTGTCCTCAAACCCGTGACCCTCCTGTCTCAGCCTCCCAAGTCCTGGGATGACAAGGTGTGCGCCATCACACCTGGCTTTGACACTTGATTCAAAACATCAGACAGTGGGCGGGAGCAATGTGGATTTGTTTCCCAAGGTCTGCGTGGTTCAGTGTGGATTTTTAAAGGCAGTCTGGCTTTGTTTTTGTCTCTTCCTCTGTGTCATTGGGGGAGACGGAAGCCGACCTCAGCATCCCCTCCTGTACCGTGTGCAATCCGGAAAAGAGATGGCTCGCGGAAAGGCTAGGGTGTATTTTCCATGCAAGGAAGTTTGTCCTGCCAACCCGCACTGTGACATACCACACGACTCTAGAGAGAGTCTTTTTGAAGCAGACCCACCCCAAAATTTCGAACAGAGGCTTTCCTTTGATAGCCACGTCCATTTCATAAACCTATACCCCAGTTATACTGATGTGATGTAGACTAAATTTGGGCTCCTGTCCCGTGAATTCACCCACGAGCACTTCATCACATAGCAGAGTATTCGAAACATTCTGTATCAGAAGAAAAATGGTTATGCAGACTGAAATTCTCATCATCTGCAGTTAGGATTCTCCAAAAAAATTGAAACATTAACGAAAGGGTCAAGACTAAGGAACATTCAGAGAGCAGACGGTGCAGGCGGTGGCGGGGAGGGGAGGAACAGAAGTGTTAATGGGATCGAGGGGATGCGAGGGGTGGCAGGGCACGCTGACTTCTCCTGCCCCTATTGAGTCATTTACTCCATAGGCAAAAGAAGTTTCACGTCAATAACACGGGGTCTCTTAGTAACATCATCATGTGCCCAGTAAGGGTTGCACGTGTTCCTTAAACTCAAAGACAAGACAAGGCGTTACAAGCTCCTCACTCTTGCCCGGAGAGTCTCCCTCTTAGTAGAAAAATACATATGCATATGCACATGTGCGCACGCACACAAACACGCAAACACACGCTAAGGGTCTTAGGTTAGGAATGGCCAGACACGACTCCTAAACATAAAAACGAAACAGGTGTCCATAGAAACCATCATCTGCAGGCAGTAGTCATTCTGCCACCGAGAGCGCCCCTCCTTAGCCTTTAATCAGCTGATAGCGGCCTCATTCGCCATCTCTCATAGCTACGGTCCGGGCCAACTCTCAAAGCTCCCCCGGCAGGTGTGAGACTTGGCTCCGAGTTGGGTGCTCATCCCGTGGGGGCCGATTCATCCCCGATCCTGTCGGCAGTAAATGCCTACCTAGAATTCTCCTTAATAAAAACCCATGGAGGTGTTTAAAGCCAGAAACCGCTACGTGCCGAGCACTACTAACCAAGACTTGGTTTAAAAAGAATCATGTTGTGCTGTATGGATTTCCTCATCTTGGAGCCGTAGTGACCACACTTTGGAGAGTTCGCATTGTGAGGCCAGTCTGGGGCTTAGATGCTGCTTCCCCGTGGCCAGAGACTAGACTAAAAATGCCATGGTTCAATTGAGTCGTCATCTTAGGGTTGGGCCGGGTGCAAGGAGGTCCTCGGCGGGGTGGTGGCCGCAGCTCTCGGGGACAGCTTTGCCGACGGGGACCGTTAGACTGAATGTGCTGCTGTTTTTTTTTCCTTTTTTTTTTCTTTTTTTGGAGTCTTTGCTCACAGACGATGTAAATGTTCTCTCTCTTATACTTGCCGTAGAACGCAGTGCGCCATAATCTTAGTCTCCACAAGTGTTTTGTGCGAGTAGAAAACGTTAAAGGGGCAGTGTGGACGGTGGATGAAGTAGAGTTCCAAAAACGAAGGCCACAAAAGATCAGTGGGTACGTCCACCATGTTTGAATTCTTAGCCTAGCTCGGATTGTGCTTCACGGAATGATCTCTAGAGGCTGTGGCTGCTAGATGGCGCTAGACCAGAGAGCCGGGCTCGCCATCGCCAGCGCGGGCGGTCGTCCAGGGCCGCGCACAAGCATCTCATCCCACCCCTGTTTCGTGCCCCCGCCCTGCTTGCCGGTGTGTGTTGCATCTCATGCTAGCAGCTCGTAGACGGCAGTGCATATTAACCCCACAAACCATTTGCTTATGCTTATTGAGTTTTATTTTCTTTTTCCTGTCCCCTGTACTGGATGTCTGTCCCGCCCCCCCTCCGCCCCCTGTCTCCTTTTGTCCCTGCCTCATCTCCTTGGCTGCTACCCCAGGGTGCTATTCGCACCAACCTCTCCCTGCATAAGTGCTTTATCAGAGTAGAGGATGAGTTTGGGTCCTTTTGGACAGTTGATGATGAAGAGTTTAAACGTGGCCGCCATATTCAACGAGGCCGTCCTCGAAAATACTGCCCAGATGAAATCTCTGACAAGCTGGTTGCACAGTAAGAGCCTTTTCTTGCTTTCGTTTTTTTTTTTTTTTTTTTTTTTTTTTTTTTTTTTTTTTTTTTTTTTTTTTTTGTTTTTTTTCTTTTTTTCTCCCTCCCCACCCCCCACCCCGCTGTCGCTTTTGGCTCCTCATCCCACGTAGTTCTCGCATCTCACCCAGTCGCAGTGCCGCAGCTTTCTGCCACCACACTCCGTCGCGCGACGTGTACGTGTATCTCTCTCATTTCTGTTGGGCACGCCCGGTGCCCCCCCACCCTCGATAATGCTTTTTTGACGTCTTTGGTGCAAAAACGACTGGATGCATTCCGATCCAGCCGCTAACCTGTTTCTTTTTTGCGTGACCCGTAATTCCTCCACGTAAAAAAGGACAAGTTTTGCCTAGAGTTCAAGTGGGTCTCTTTGGGGAGGAATTTCTTACAGGTCCACCCAGTATAATAACACAGACCCAAAGAAATGGGTGATTCAAGCGTTCCAAGCACAGGGACAAAGCAATGCTGTTGCATACCGAGTACGTCCCTTAAAGTCCATGGAATAGCCGGGTGTGTCATCCCAGTACATGGGAGGCTGAGATGGGAAGATCGCGGATTGGAGGCCAGTCTCAGCAACCTAGCAAGGCTCTCATCAACATAGCGAGATCCCATTTCAAAATAAAAAAATAAATAAAATAGGGCTAGGGGTTTAGCTGAGAAGTAGAACAACCCCAGTACAAAAAAAAAAAAAGTTCATTGATAAATGAAGGTCATTTCCTACTAGAAGCCGTCCTTTTCCTTAGTATGCACTCTAGGATTTTGTAGTGCTTTTATGGCCCTGAGGGGCCAGAGATTTTCTTAAAGCAGCACCCTGGCATACTTCGGCCCGTCGATAGACACAGCACCCAGTCCTCACCTCCCAGGTTGGGCCACGCCAGGCTCGCCCCCAGTCGCCACTTGACGCAAGGGCCGACCTCCCTGGAACCCCTTCTCCCCTTCTCTTGGCATTAAGCCTTGGAGAGCTTCCTGAGAGCCTTGCTGCCCGTCCCCATCCTTCATCGGAGAGTTTAGACCCTGAGGAAGCTTCCAAACCCAGCTCCTCCTCTCCCTCCCGGGACCCCAGCCCCCGGCACCACCCACTCCCTTCCTATGGGAGCCGGGGCGGTCGCTAAACATGTGCAGAGAAGTCTCTGGAGGGCTTACTGCCATGCGTCCCTCCTTACGCCAGAATGTGACGCCCAGTTTCCTTGAGTAGCAAATTCCAGCCCAGCCCGTGAGACAGGAGCAAGCCCAGATTGTCCTGGTTTGGTCAGTGGGGGACGTTTCTAATTCGGAAGGTAAACAGCCAGACTGCAACGCACTTAGCTAGGAAAGTGGGGGTCGATCGAGTGTAACTCTGCGTTTCTCTCTTCTTTTCCTATGCAGTAACCCTTCCCTTATTAAAAACATGCAGACCAGCCACACCTACTGCACACCTCTGAACGCAGCGTTACAGGTAAGATTAATGGCCGTCCCGGGCGCGCGGCTCGGGCCCGTGTCTTCCCCTGCTCGTCTCAAAATATATTAGCCTGGCTCTAATTAGATATTAAATTTTAATTCCGTTAAACTTTTTTCTTAAGTGCACAAAGCATCGCGCTCCCCGGAGGCAAACACGCCGGGCCGCTTCAGCATTAGCGGGATGCTTAGCATTTTGAATATTGTGGCAAAAAAATTAAAAGTTCACTTATTAATATTTATCAGCGGTATCATAATTTCCATCCTCTTATTTCAGAATTTCACTTGAGGCAAAAATACCACAAGTGTAATTACTCTAGCACAGCTATTAATGTGCCGGATGATAGGCCCCCGCATCACGTGACCGGCCATTGTTCACGGGTTTAAAGAGAAAGCGGAGCTTTGTGTGTCCGCCTCGCCTTTCAAAGTCCATTTCAGCATCAGTTTTTTTTTTTTTCGGGGGCGTCTGTTTCAGTTTGTGCAAGTCAAATGCTTTTGTTTCAACAATAGAGGAGTTGAAGAAAACTCAAGTCTGGGTTTCCGGTGGGTCGATTAAGATCATGGAAGAATGCCATAGAATGTTTGTCTCCCGCACGTTCGCGGGGCCGGCAGTGGTCCTGGGGACAAGGACACCTACCCTCAGGTCCCAGGGTCACCCTCAAATCGATTGCCCTTCTTGGTTGGTTACACGCAATTGAGTCCCTAGAACAGCCTGTGCCATTTCAATTAAGCACCTGGGTGCGGGATTCAAGGCCCCTGCAGAGCGCTTAGGCATGCAGTCTCCTCTTGGTCTGCCCAGATCTTTCTAGAAGGCAGGCCAGACGAATATCTTTGAGATGGCGCTTTCTATAGAGGAACCGGACATTAGCAATCTGGTACCATCTCAGACTTTTCTAACACGTATCCTCAGTGAGGGGTAGAGGACCCCCAAATCGGTTCTTAGATTCTATAATGTCTTTCTGCCCATCTATTCTGTGCACCCTCGAGCCGTGACCCCCGGGACCCAGTGTCTTCAGGCTCTGGAGAACCACAGGCCTCTTACTAGAGGTGGAACCCAGCGTCGTTCTACCTCGGAGCTACACCCCCACCCCTACTGCATTTATTTTTTAAATTTTGAAACAGGGTCTCACTAAGTTGCGGAGGGCTTCACTAAGTCACTGAGGCTGGCCTCCAACTTGGGATCCTCCTGTCTCAGCCTCCCAAGGACTGGGATGACAGGCATGCGCCACCGCGCCCGGCCGCGTGCCTCTTTTTCCAGCTCAGCAGCCAGTTCACTGAACCTGGCGTGTTAGTGATTCTATGTTATTTATTTTTAGCCCGCACTGAGCTTAACAGGAGAAAGTCCTTTCCACGTTTCTTTTAATTACTGGTAGTTTACACAGTAACTTTAGAAGAGTAAATGAACGCACGCTTAGATGCTGCCACAGTAAATACCATTCATTAGGAACTTCTTTTCCCCGGAGTCTCGTGAAGTGTGAATTTAGAGGCAGCTCTGTCTGGAATAGTATTAAAATTACAAGCACATTTTGCATTCATGAGGCGGAAAGGCAGGGAGAAAAAAAAAAGTGCTTGTCCCTGCCCTGGCTTCCCTTCGTCACCCCGTGAGTAATTTCAATTAGGACGCTCCCGCGCTGGTGGAGGACTGTCGCTGTTTCCTCTCTGACAGTAATGTCTGCCTGCTCTGACCTCTGACTTCACCGTGCCACCATCCTGCTGTTCTCCAGCAACACTTTACATCCACAACGTGGGGCAGCGAGGAAACTGCCGCAACTTGGCGGATCGCTTTCCCCTTCCTCGATCCGGAAATGTCACACGAGACCCCTCTCCACCCTGCCCATGAAGTCCTTACCCTTACCCCCCGTTTCGCAACACAAGGACAAGTAAGAGCGGAGCAACCTCTCTGTAAAAACATTGCCAGCCCAGTCTGTAAAATAGGACAGCAGAATCCGCTACCAAAATAAAACGCAGGCCCAGGGGGCAGATTGCAGGGCACCCTGAAAGAGTGACATAACCAAGGGCAACCGGAAAGCCCAGTACTCATACACCTGCCCCAGGAGGGCGGGGCGCCGGGGTCCCAGGAGCCCTGGCGCTTTGGGGCAGAGGCTCCAGCTTGAGAGGAAGCCGCACCCTGTGTGCGGGACTGTTTGTAGTGTCCAGTGCATTATCGGGTTGTGACAGACCTGCCCCCGAGGGAGGTGGACTGGCCAAAGAACCAGCAGGCATGAGCAGCTGGTGGGAATTTTTGTACCTGGGGCATTCTGCCTCCGAGCTACACCCCCAGCCCTGTTTTCTTTTCTTCTTCTTCTTTTAAGTGTGGTCCCACGAAATTGCCAAGGATCTCGCCAAGTTGCTAAGGCTGGCCTCGAACCTGGGTTCCTCCTGTCTCAGCCTCCCAAGTACTTGGGGTTACAGGTGTGCGCACCACCACATCTGGCTAGGGTTTCTTTTTGTACTTCCTAAACAAAGGCAATCACCTCAATTTCAAAGTGGAGGGGAGCAAAAGCCGGGGCTTCCAGAAGGCCTGGGTGTGAGCGAGCCTGTCCGCCAGCTCTGGGTTAGGGGAGCGTGCGCAGGTCCAGCACAAGGCTCGTGTTTCTGGACAGTCTTTCTGGCCGTGGGGTTTGTGCCCTGAGCAAGGCTACAGCGGCCACCTGGGCCAGTCCTCTGCGGCAGCTTTCTCCTTCACCTTTGGCTCATATCCCTTCTTCACCGTCAGGCTTTCTAGAATAGTCTGAAGGGCCCGGTGAAGGCGCCCCGCCAGACCGTCTCGCGATTATCCTTTGTCTCATGAGGTCAGAGAGCCGGGCGTAGTGGAGTCTGCTGGAGGACTGCTTCCATCAATCCTGGGCTAATTACAACTGCCCGTTTGTCAAAGCCTGTCCTCTGTCATAGCATGAAAAGTCACCGGGTCCCAGGCACCACCCACATGAAACAAAGGTGGAAACCGGCGCCCAGGGAACGTCTGTGGGTGAACAGTGAGACGTGGCGCATGCCTCAGCAAGGCCCTCCGCAACTTAGCGAGGCCGTTTCAAAAGAGAAAAAACTAAAATAAAATAGGGCTGGGGATGTAGCTCAGAAGTAGACTGTACCTAGGTTCAATCCCCAGTCCCACAAAAAACCCCAAAAGACCTTGTATATGTCACACCAGGGGCCCATCTTAATGCCTGAGGACATGACATGAACAGTTTAGGGTATTTTTTTTAAATCTTCCTACTTTTTTGCTGACGTTCATTTGGACTGACTCTGCCACCTTGAATATTGATGTACTTAGGCACCAGAAAGATATGAGACTGAGAGCTTCCTTTAGCCAGCCATTTCTCTCTGTCTCTCTGTCTTCCTCTCATCCTAAAATCCTCGCTGATGAGGGTGAGCCCACAAGGTTACGTCCTGTTGCCTTAGACTTTCCTAAACAGATTGGAAAATCATAGCAGAGGAGACGAGGGGGCGGGGGCAGGTAAAGTGGATTCCAGCTCTATCATCTCTTTCTTCTCTATAGGATCTAGGAGGGACATGTTTATGGAAGCGCTCATAAATTTGAGCGGCAAGGCCAGAATAATCCGATCAAATATCTGATATCCAATAGTGGAGTCATCAAAATGGATAAAGAAATGAAAATTCCATTACATTTCACTATGAGCTGGAAATATTCAGTTTTTCCAGAAAAAAAAATAAAGAGGCATTGAATTTAAACCTCATATTAGCCAGCCTTGTGTGAGCCTGGTCACCCTGCCAGGCGCGGTCACCCTGGGTATTTCTTCCCGGGGGCACTTGGTTCTTTAGAAACCCGCCTTGGGCCAGGGGCCACGAGTTACCTTTGGGGTAAAATCCTCCTGCAGCTCTTCGCAGTCTGCACGTGCCGGCCCTCCGCAGTACCCGGAGGAATATGGTGCCAAGCTGTAATGCCTGGCTTCTTCCTGGCCTTGCGTATTCATGTCCTCATGTGTTTTCTCTTGGTCGACGGCAGGCTTCCATGGCTGAGAACAGTATACCTCTATACACTACCGCTTCCATGGGGAACCCCGCCCTGGGTAACCTGGCCAGCGCCATCCGGGAGGAGCTCAACGGGGCCATGGAGCACACCAACAGCAACGAGAGTGACAGCAGTCCCGGCAGGTCGCCCATGCAGGCTGTGTGAGTATCCGCCGCCCCGGCGTCCACGCCGAGCCCCAGGGGAACGGCCGCCATGTGTACTTTACTGTCATTTGAGGTTCTCTGGAACCCAGGGAGACTAGCTCATACAGGGACAGGGCTCTGACCTTCTCGGCCCACAACAAAAACAGCAAGAAAGTGAGACACATGTGGGTGGGTTTTTCTGCTCTGCGTCTCAGGCCGTCTCCCCAGCCACAAGCTAGTCTTTCTCCTAAGGAGAGACTTTGTGGTCCGGCTAAGGTCCAGCCCCGCCAAGCCCCAGAGGAACGGCTGCTTGTTGACTGGGCGGCATGTAGCCACACACGTGACGCCGCTGCCGCGTTATTAGCAGGCATTAACGGTGGCACAAATCAAAGGCGGCATGATTTATAGATGGCTCTTAAAATATCAAGAGGGAAATTAATGGGAGCATTAGAGCGGCAGACGGGAAGGTAATGAGGGCACAAGTAACCGAATGCAGCGGTGGCCGCGGGTGCCCACGCCACCCGGGAACGGCACCAGGAGCCGCGGACCACGGTCCCAGGCCAGAGGTAAGTTCCTTCAGTATGGTTAGCACGGATGGGTTGAGTCAAAGGCCTTTTCTGCCACTAATAGATGATCACATGACTGTTGCCCTCAGTTGTATTGATGCAATGAATTTCATTTATTTATTGGCATGTGCCGGCCCAGCCCCGCAGGCCCGGATGCAGCCACCTTGGCTGTAATGTACAATCTTGTTAACATGCCCTTCGATACGATTTTTTTTTTTATTAAGGATTTCTGCATCTTTGTTCGACAGAGATTTCATTCCTTGATGTGTCCTTATCTGGATTAGGTTATCAGAGTCATACTGGCTTCATAGAATGAAACTGGGGTATTCCACCCCTCTCTGTTTCATGGAATCATTTGAGGACCATTGGCCTAGTTGGCCATTGGCCTAGGAGCAGCAGCACCTCTTTAAAGGTCTGGTAGAATTCAGCTGGGAATGTATCTGGTCTCAGGGTTATCTTTGTTGGAAGCTTTTTATTACTAATCCAACCTCAGTGCTTGTTACTGGTCTGTTTAGGTGTTCTGTGTCCTCTTGGTTCAATTTTGGTAGGTCATATGAGTCTAGAAACTTATCTCTTTCTTCTAGATTTTTCCAACTTGTTGGCTTGTAAGTTCTTAAAGTCGTCCCTAACTATCCTCTGGATTTCAGAGCTCTCTGTGGTTGAGACCCCTTTTTCATCTCTGATTTTAATGTTTCGGGTGTTTTCTTTCTTTCGGTTAAATTGACTAAGGTTTTTATCTTTTCAAAGCACCAACACTGTGTTGCATTGATGCTTTGGTTTTTTTTTCTGTTTCATTCATGTTGGCTGTGGTCTTAGTTCCTTCCTGCCTTCTCTTGGCCATGGAGTTTGTTCCTTAGCCTTGTGATGCATCCTTGGGCTATGATTTGGGCTCTCTCTGACCTTTTCTCTATGTAGGCACTCAGAGCTATGAACTTTCCCCCACAACTGCCTTCATGGTGTCCCACAGATTCTGGTATATTGTGTCTAAATTCTCATTTGATTTTTAGAATTTTAAAATTTCTCCCTTAATTTTCTCCCTGTTCATTCATCTTTCAAAAGGGTATTATTCAATTTCTATGGATTTATGTACCTCCTGTGGTCTTTCTTGCTGTTCCTGTCTAATTTCATTCCATTATGAACTGATTGAATGCAAGGAATGAGGTTGGTTATTTTTTGGATTTGCTAAGACTTTGTGGCCTAAAATATGGTCTATTGGGGGCAAGGTTTTACAGGAAGCTAAGAAGAATATGAATGTGGCTGTCCTTGGGTGAAGTGTTCTGTAAATTTCTGTGAGGTTCATTTGAGTTATAATACATTTTAGGTTGCAAGAGTCTTTACTGATTTGTTTTGACTAAATGACCCCTTTTTTATTGGTGAGAGCAGTGCGTTGAAATCTCCTAGTTTTATTGCATTGGGTCTATCTGCCTCTTAATGTCAAGTAGTGTTTGATTTATGTAATGTAAGTAGGTGTACCAACTTTGGGGTCAAAAATATTCACCCTTGTTGTGTCGTCTTGTTAGATCATTCCCTTTACCACTATGAAGCAACCCTCTTCATCCCTTCTGGTAAGTTCTGACTTGTGCCTACTTTGTCAAATGTAAGAGTAGTGACCCCTGTTTGTTTTCAGTCTCCATTTGCAGGGAATATCTTTTTCCACCCTTTCACTCTGATCCCATGAATGTCCTTGCCTGGAAGGTGAGTCTCCTGTAAACAAGACATAGTTGGATCTTGGTTTTCAATCTACTCTGGGTTTTAATTGCAAAGTTGTGACCATTTATACTTAGTGTTAATATAGAGAGAGATTTTTTATTTCCTGCCATTGTGATTTATTTCTAGTGTTTATTTCAGTCCTGATTTTCTCTTCCTCAGCTACTCTTCTAGCAGGATTCCTCCCTTCTGGGGTGGTGGTGTCGGGTTTTTTTTTTTTTTTTTTTGGTACCGGGGATTGAACCCAGGGGCGTTCTACCTCCACGCTATTCCCCCGGCCCTATTTTTTATACTTCATTTTGAACCCGGGTCTCACGAAGTTGCGGAGGGCCTCACTAAGGAGAGAGAGAGAGACAGGGAGAGAGAGAGAGAGAGCTGAGGCTGGCCGAGAACCTGGATCCTCCGGTCTCCGCCTCTCAAAGTACTGGGATTACAAGCATGCGCCACCACGTCCGGCTTGGTGTCGGGTTTTAATTTCCTCTGTGTGTACTCTTTCTTTGAGTGCCTTTTCGTGCCAGCTTGGCAGTCATGAATTCTTTTGGTTTGCCTTGGAAGTTTCTTTATTTCTCCTTTGATTCTGAAGGAGAGCTTTGCTAGTTAGAGCAATCTTGGTTGGAAGTTACTTTCTTTCAGAATTTAGAATACATTCCTAGTTTGCGCTGATGAGTCAGCAGTTATTCTTACTCATGTGCTTCAAAGTGGGGCCTGATCTTTTTGTCTCTGGGCTTTGAGATTCTAACTTTATTCTCTATATTTGGCATTTTATTTTAATTTGGAGAGGTTCTTTTTTGGGGGGAGGATTGAACTCAGGGCCATTCTACCTTTGAACCCCACCCTCAACCCTTTATTTTGAAACAGGATGCCCTACATTGCTGAGGCTAGCCTCGAACCTGCAATCCTCCCAAGTTTTGGGGGGGGGGTGTGTGCCACCACGCCAGGCCGGTGAGGTTCTTTTTTTATATCTCAAGACCCTCATGAGGCTCAGCAATTCTGAGATCTGGTCTCCTAATGCTGTCTTAGGTTTCTTCTATATCTTGATTGTGGTCTATGATTTTCTTATGTTTCTTGCTGAGGATTCAAGATTGTATATGCCTGAAAACCTGTTTTGTAAGTGGTTTTATATCAATCTATGTTACAATCTAGCTATCTGTATTCCATCTATGTATCTATCCTATGTTTCAATGTACTTATCTATGTTTTAACTTATTTCATTCTGTCTCCGTATCTTTCATTCTACCCATGTCTCCATCTCTCTTTCATTCTTTCTATCTACTGATACCTTTTGCCAGGAGAGAGGCAAGGAACCCTCCCGAGGTACGGTGATTGCAGCTACGTCTCTTTGCATATTTTAAGTATGTAGCTCCTTTTTCTTTTTGTTGGTGCTGGGGACGGAGCCCAGGGCCTTGAGCATGCCAGGTAAGCGCTGTACTGCTGAACTCTGCCTGCTGTCCTGTTGTGTTGATGTGAGGTTAGGTCAGGAAGAGCTTGTCCGAGCTCTCGCTCCTTTTCTGTGTAGCAGCCGCCGGCTCTGTGCCCTCCCGCGGCAGGTCTGACCTTCTCTCCGTGCCTCTGGGCCACCTGGCTCAGTCTCACTCCCAGCTGTCCCTCCTTGCAGGGGTCCTGTCCTGGAAGCGGGGTGCGTGGCCCAGCTCACACCCCGAGGTCTCCTGTGCTCACTCTGGTTTCAGGTGTGGACCCAGCCTTGCCCATTCTGATTTCCTCTAGAGCTTTCCTCCAGACGACGGGGTCACTCCTCTCTCATTTCTAGAGGTCTGAGCTGTCTAGGATGCCAGCTCAGAGAATGAGAGGGGCCAGGACGGGAAACTCAGAGTCTGGTCCTTGGTCTCGGGGTCATGTCTGTTACTCCCCTCCACCTCGTCTGTTCTGGGAATACTCACAGCCTCCCCAGGCACTGGCTCCGTGGTCGCCATGTGTGGCGCCTCCAGCTCCTAACTGCGGAGACCAGAGAGTCCAGCAGGAAGCCGCAGCGCCTGCTCCCCACCCTTAGGCCTGTGTCGTGCTCCACGATGGAGTCAAACAGCCGAAGCAAGTGCTTAGTAAAAGGACATGTTTATTTCATTTCTCAAAGGACTGGAAACAGGGAGACGGCCTTCTTTCCCGAGGTGAGTGGGGTCCAGAGTACACGTGTCACCGCAGCCCACACACAGGCTTCTGTCCTGACAGCTGGTTGAGGAGGCTTCTGGGGACCATGGTGACCGCCTGCACACCAGAGCCTGCAGTAGATGTCACAAGCAAGAACCACACTTCACATTGTCCCCCATGGAGGCCACGCTCCTCACTCCTGTGGGCTACAGGTCAGGGAGAGAAGAGGCAGGTAGGAGTTAGGGACAGGCAGGGCGAGGAGAGGAAGGGAGAGGTAGTTGTTAGGAGTGCAGGGCAAGAAGAGGGACATAGAATTGGAAGAGGCAGGTGAGAGAGGAAGGTAGGGGAAGCAGGGCGAGAAGAAGGAGTGCGGAGCGAGGAGAAGCAGGTAGGAGTTAGGGGAGACAGGGAGAGGAGAGGGAGATGAGTTAGAAGAGGCAGGGAGAGAAGAGGGAGATAGAATTGGAAGAGGAAGGTGAGAGAGGGAGGTAGGGGAAGCAGAGCGAGAAGAGGCAGGTAGGAGTTAGGGGGGAGAGGGAGATAGAGTTAGAAGAGGCAGGGCGAGAGACAGGGCTAGAAGAACGATGTAGGAGGTAGGGGAAGCAGGGAGGGAAGATGGAGGTAGAGTTGGAAGAGGGAGGTAGGAGAGGAAGGGAGAGAAGACAGAGGTAGTTGTTAGGAGTGCAGGGCGAGGGGAGACAGGGCTAGAAGAAAGATGTAGGAGGTAGGGGTGGCAGGGAGGGAAGATGGAGGTAGAGTTAGAGGCAGGGCAAGAGACGGAGGTAGCAGACAGGAGAGACAGGGCAAAAGAACGATGTAGGAGGTAGGGGAAGCAGAGCGAGAAGACGGAGGTAAGAGTTGGGAGAGATAGAGTTAGGAGTGCAGAGCGAGAAGAGGCAGGGCGAGAGACCCGGCTAGAAGAACGATGTAGGGGAGGCAGGAATAGAAGAGGGAGATAGAGTTAGGGGTGGCAGGGAGGGAAGATGGAGGTAGAGTTAGAAAAGGCAGGGCAAGAGACGGAGGTAGCAGACAGGGCTAGAAGAACGATGTAGGAGGTAGGGGAAGCAGAGCGAGAAGACTGAGGTAAGAGTTGGGAGAGACAGAGTTAGGAGATGCAGGGAGAGAAGACGGAGGTAGGAGTTAGGGGAGACAGGGAGAGGAGAGGGAGATAGAGTTACAAGAGGAAGGGAGAGAAGACAGAGGTAGTTGTTAGGAGTGCAGGGCGAGGGGAGACAGGGCTAGAAGAACGATATAGGAGTTAGGGGAGGCAGGGAGGGAAGATGGAGGTAGAGTTAGAAAAGGCAGGGCAAGAGACGGAAGTAGCAGACAGGAGAGACAGGGCTAGAAGAATGATGTAGGAGGTAGGGGAAGCAGAGCGAGAAGACGGAGGTAAGAGTTGGGAGAGATGGAGTTAGGAGTGCAGAGCGAGAAGAGGCAGGTAGGAGTTAGGGGAGACAGGGAGAGGAGAGGGAGATTGAGTTAGAAGAGGCAGGGCGAGAGACAGGGCTAGAAAAGAACGATGTAGGGGAGGCAGGAATAGAAGAGGGAGATAGAGTTAGGGGTGGCAGGGAGGGAAGATGGAGGTAGAGTTAGAAAAGGCAGGGCAAGAGACGGAGGTAGCAGACAGGGCTAGAAGAACAATGTAGGGGAAGCAGAGCAAGAAGACGGAGGTAGGAGTTGGAAGAGATAGAGTTAGGAGTGCAGGGCAAGAAGAGGGAGATAGAATTGGAAGAGGCAGGGAGAGAAGACAGAGGTAGTTGTTAGGAGTGCAGGGCGAGGGGAGACAGGAATAGAAGATGGAGGTAGAGTTAGAAAAGGCAGGGCGAGAGACGGAGGTAGCAGACAGGGCTAGAAGAACGATGTAGGAGGTAGGGGAAGCAGAGCGAGAAGACAGAGGTAAGAGTTGGGAGAGATAGAGTTAGGAGTGCGGAGTGAGGAGAAGCAGGTAGGAGTTAGGGGAGACGGAGAGGAGAGGGAGATTGAGTTAGAAGAGGGAGATAGAATTGGAAGAGGAAGGTGAGAGAGGGAGGTAGGGGAAGCAGAGCGAGAAGAGGCAGGTAGGAGTTAGGGGAGACAGGGAGAGGAGAGGGAGATAGAGTTAGAAGAGGCAGGGCGAGAGACAGGGCTAGAAGAACGATGTAGGAGGTAGGGGAAGCAGGGAGGGAAGATGGAGGTAGAGTTAGAAAAGGCAGGGCAAGAGACGGAGGTAGCAGACAGGGCTAGAAGAACGATGTAGGAGGTAGGGGAAGCAGGTAGGAGTTAGGGGGGAGAGGAGAGGGAGATCGAGTTAGAAGAGGCAGGGAGAGAAGACAGAGGTAGTTGTTAGGAGTGCAGGGCGAGGGGAGGCAGGAATAGAAGAGGGAGATAGAGTTAGGGGTGGCAGGGAGGGAAGATGGACGTAGAGTTCGAAGAGGCAGGGCGAGAGACAGGGCTAGAAGAACGATGTAGGAGGTAGGGGAAGCAGGGAGGGAAGATGGAGGTAGAGTTCGAAGAGGGAGGTAGGAGAGGTAGGGAGAGAAGACAGAGGTAGTTGTTAGGAGTGCAGGGCGAGGGGAGACAGGGCTAGAAGAACGATGTAGGAGGTAGAGTTAGAGGCAGGGCAAGAGACGGAGGTAGCAGACAGGAGAGACAGGGCTAGAAGAACGATGTAAGAGGTAGGGGAAGCAGAGCGAGAAGACGGAGGTAGGAGTTGGGAGAGATAGAGTTAGGAGATGCAGGGAGAGAAGACAGAGGTGGTAGTTAGGAGTGCAGGGCAAGAAGAGGGAGATAGAATTGGAAGAGGCAGGTGAGAGGGAGGTAGGGGAAGCAGAGCGAGAAGAGGCAGGTAGTTAGGGAGAGGAGAGGGAGATAGAGTTAGAAGAGGCAGGGCGAGAGACAGGGCTAGAAGAACGATGTAGGAGGTAGGGGAAGCAGGGAGGGAAGATGGAGGTAGAGTTCGAAGAGTCGAGGTAGGAGAGGAAGGGAGAGAAGACAGAGGTAATTGTTAGGAGTGCAGGGCGAGGGGAGACAGGGCTAGAACGATGTAGGAGGTAGGGGAAGCAGAGCGAGAAGACTGAGGTAAGAGTTGGGAGAGATAGAGTTAGGAGTGCAGAGCGAGAAGAGGCAGGTAGGAGTTAGAAGAGACAGGGAGAGGAGAGGGAGATAGAGTTAGAAGAGGCAGGGCGAGAGACAGGGCTAGAAGAACGATGTAGGAGGTAGGGTAAGCAGAGCGAGAAGACTGAGGTAGGAGAGGAAGGGAGAGAAGACAGAGGTGGTAGTTAGGAGTGCAGGGCAAGAAGAGGGAGATAGAATTGGAAGAGGCAGGTGAGAGAGGGAGGTAGGGGAGGTAGGAGTTAGGGGAGGCAGGGAGGGAAGATGGAGGTAGAGTTGGAAGAGGGAGGTAGGAGAGGAAGGGAGAGAAGACAGAGGTAGTTGTTAGGAGTGCAGGGCGAGGGGAGACAGGGCTAGAAGAAGGATGCAGGAGGTAGGGGAGGCAGGAATAGAAGAGGGAGATAGAGTTAGGGGTGGCAGGGAGGGAAGATGGAGGTAGAGTTAGAAAAGACAGGGCAAGAGACGGAGGTAGCAGACAGGAGAGACAGGGCTAGAAGAACGATGTAGGAGGTAGGGGAAGCAGAGCGAGAAGACGGAGGTAGGAGTTAGGGACAGGCAGGGAGAGGAGACAGAGGTAGTTGTTAGGAGTTCAGGGCGAGGGGAGACCCGGCTAGAAGAACAATGTAGGAGGTAGGGGAGAAAGGTAGGACATAGTGAAACCCCCCCAGTCTTTCTCTATCAAATTTATTATAGTATTACATTATGGATAATACATTATATCAATTCACATACTAATGTATACTTACATACTAATAGAAATAATATAGTTTATATAATATAAATATGTATAGCATAAATATATAGCTTATAAAATAATTTAATATGCTAAATAATAAACTAATAAAATATATAAAGTAGCAAAATAATATATAAATAAAATTCATTATATATTTCTGTTCACGTTCTTAGGGAGAGGTGTTTATTTTAATCCCATCTGGGTGTATTATTGCTTGAAGCAATCAAGAGTCTATGGAACAGGGGAAAATCTCGGCTCTCTACTCCTGTGATAGAGGACTGGTATCTACAATATTAGGAGGACTCAAAAAACTTAATACCAAGGGGGAACACACCCCATTCAATGAATGGGCGCTTGATCTAAATAGACACTTGTCTAAGGGGGGGGGGTAGGAAGCACACCAAATAATGTGACCACACACCAACATTAAGACAAAATGAAAAATAATTGGAGCAGACAGAGCAGTGGAGTAGAACCGTGGAGTGTGGGCCGGGGCCCCTCGGTGCAGAGCAGGGCGATGGAGAGGTGGCAGCAGCTGGGGCTCCGCATGGATCCTTTCCGGGGGGCCCTGGCTGAGCACCCCCAAGGTGTGAATGGGGGGGCTTGCCCAGCGTGCCAGAGACTGAAGGCAGCCGGTGGGCAAGGGGAGAGGCAGGGAATGAAGAGGCCTACCTGGCATCCCCCCGTTCATAAGCTCTGGCCCGCCCTACCCAGTTCCTCCTGCAGTCCTTTCTGCGCTAGTGTCTTACAAGAGAGGCAAGACTTGGTCAGTTCCGTGCCCTGGTCCCTGTCTCTGTCCAAGTTATTACAGAGAGGTGTTGACTTTTAATTTCTTCTCTGTATATTACTGCTTGAAGCAATCAAAGGCCTGTAGAAGAGGGGGAAATATCGGCTGTCTACTCCTCTGATAGACAACTGATATCTACAATATAGAAAGAACCCAACAAACAACACCAAGGAGGGAAAAACACGCACTCCATAAATAGGCAATGAAGCCCGGTGCTTGGCGCACACCTGTAATCCCAGTGCTTGGGAGGCTGAGACAGGAGGATCGCAGGTTCCAGGAGCCTCAGCAAGTAGTGAGACTCATCAACCTAGCAAGACCCTGTTTCAAAATAAAAATTAAACAGGGCTGGGGGTGTAGCTCGGAGGTAGAATGCCCCTGGGTTCAATCTCCAGTACCACACACACAAAACAAATAGACGATTAAACTACATAGACATTTCTCAAAGGGAGGCATCCAAATGGCCAACACATATATAAAGAAAGGCTCAACATCCTTAGCATTGAGGGAGATAAATGGGGATCAAAACTGCCCGGAGCCGGGCGTGGTGGTGCACGCTTGTAATCCCAGTACTTTGGGAGGCAGAGACCGGAGGATCCGGGTTCGCGGCCAGCCTCAGCTCTCTCGCTCTCTGTCTCTCTCCTTAGGCCCTTCGCAACTTCGTGAGACCCGGTTTCAAAATAAAGTATAAAAAAAATAGGGCTGGGGGCGTAGCATGGAGGTAGAATGCCCCTGGGTTCAATCCCCGGTACCGAAAAAAAAAAAAAATCTGCCCGGGGATTCCATCTCCCTCCACTTAGAATATAATTTTTACATGTGTAGAGGATAAGAAATGTTGGCCAGGATGTATGCAAAAAGGCCCGCGTAGCCATGGTCTTAGGGATTGTCAATCAGAGAGGAAAAACGAAGGAAAAGGGGCCTCCTAAAAGTGAGGAGAGGGATCGGGGGTGTGCAGGGAAGGAAACACCAGTTAAGGTCTTGTGCATAAATGAAGGTATCACTGAGAACCCGACACACACAGCGACAACACACCAGCACAAGTCGTTCAACCAAAAAGGATGGGAGAGATGGGAGAGACGGAAGAGTGAAGCGCGGCCAGGACAGCTTGGCACAGAGCGAGCAGGGGATGGAGAGAGGCGGATCCTGTCCAAGGGCCCTGGCTGGGCTCCCCGGGTGTGAATGGGGTGGGGGCTCGCGCCCAGCCCCGTGGGCTTCCAGGTCCTTAGCGGCAGCGGACCTTGCCCTGGATTTCCTAGTTCTCAACACCCTGCGCTGACCCCTTCCTGCAACGCTCAGATACCGCGACGTTGCACCTCTCTTTCCAGAGTGCTCCTGTGACCATGATTTTAGATCTTAAGACACTCTGCTCAGAACGTTGCCAAACAAAACACTCCATTCTACGTCCACCCGCCCCGAGTCCGATCCCCTCCAGCCAGCGGCTTCAGTTCAAAACTCTTGTGCCCTCAGCGTGGAGAACCCAAAGAATTCTCCAGACACAGGGAGGGGGTTATTCAAAACCTCTTATGCTCCCCGGTGCGGCTCCCAGGGCATTCGGGGAGGGGAGGGATGTCATTAATAAAGCCAACTTTCCTTAGAAACTCTTCGGGAGTGGCACACTCGGCTGGAAGGGATGGGTGTGCTGCTCCCGTGATTCTTGCCTACCTTGCAGAAGCAGGCGGCGGGGCCAGCCAGGTCAGGGATCACGAGGTGCCGCAGGTGCATCTGCCATGGAAATCCACCCTGATGTCCCCCTGCAGGACTCTGCTGTGAATAAGAGGACATTTGGCTCCATTAGATAAAGACAGAACGGAGACGACCCCCCCTCCAGTTGACTGCCTCTGTGTGATATCTTTGGTGTGCTTCAGTGTCAGGCCTGGTTATACTGTCACTGTTATACTGTGGGTGTCTGGGGTCATGGGAACCCACTCTGTTAAGCGTGGCACAGAATGCGACAGAACCGTCACCTGCCTTTGGGGGAGCAAATCATGTATGAATGTTGGTATCGTATGTGGTATTGGGGTTGTATTTGGTGTTTGTGCTTAGCTTAGCAAAACATCTGTCAAGGTGTAAACTTACATAGCAAGCCTTTTCTTTTCTTTTTTAGTACTGGGGATTGAACCCAGGTGCATAGTACCTCCGAGCTACACCCCCAGCCTTTTTTATTTTGAAACAGGGTCTCGCTAAGTTGCTGAGGCCAGCCTCGGACCTGGGATCCTCCTGCCACAGACTCCTGAGCTGCTACAGGTGTGCACCACCATGCCCAGCTCACGGCAAGCACTTCTTGAAGAGGGTTCTCCCAGAGTCCCAGGTTTTATTTTATATCACCTGCCAGTTTGTAAAAAATCAAAGGCAATTCAGGAAAGACATTTCAACCTGGGCAAAACAGATTCCTATCCAGCAGACATTACCAAAACCATAGGATTACAGGGGAGAGGAGGAGTCATTTATCAAGTAGCGATTACCCCATTGTGAAAATACGAGACGTAAGGAAGTGTTCATTGTTGTCAGTAACCCAAGAAGCGAAGTTTAAAGGCTCCTGTGCTGACCTCACACCTGCTAAGCAACAGAGAACTTTTTATGAACACCGCCCCTTTGGAAATTTTAATTGATATAGCCCCTTTGGAAATTAATATCACAATAAATCATGAAGACGTTTTGGCCTCTGCGCCAGGAATTCCATTCTTGGAAATTTCTCCCGAGGAAGTAAATCAACAGAAATAGAAAGATTAATGGATAGCAAGTGACCGTCTCGCGCACAGGGAGAAAGGGAGGAATGGAGACGGTCACAGGATGTCCAGCTTTAAGGCAACGACAGAGGTCAACACGGTGGGGCTTCACACAGCTGTGAAAATGGTCACCAAAAGGCGGCGGGAATAAAGAGTAGCTTTCCCAAGGAGGCTAAAACATGGGGAGATGCGGCCAAGGAGAGGCCCCAAAACCGGCCTTAGAGGCTTATGAAGAATAATCCCCAGTACACCTCATTCTTTACAGAAGCACGTCGGTACCCTAGCGGGGCTGACGAAGCAGGTGCGTGACTCGCAGGCTCCCACGGGCCCCTTGCTCACGAGGACACTGCGTTTATCTGGACGTCCTGTTTCTCTCCTGGAATTTTTACTTGTCGAGCCAGGGACTCTGCATTTTCTTGTTGCACTGGGTTGCAAATTATCTAGCTAGGCCTAGGTGTTCCTGCAGCAGAGACACAGACAGATACACCTGTCAGTGGATTGCGGATTACAGATGGGCGGGCGCCACATGCAGAATGCGCTGTAAGGGAGCTCCCCTGGAACATCGCGCGGGCATGACTCCTGTAAGCGGCTCTCTCTAGAGTCAGTTGATGGTGAAGGTTCCAGTCTTGGAGGGCAGGCCGGAACGTTCCTCTGTTGGTTTCTAAATGGTCACAGAGGCCTCGGGGGTTTGCACAGAGCATCAATTATGTAGGAAGGCAGCCAGCCCCAGTACCACCTCTTTAGTACCAATACTTGATAATGTCAATTAAAAACTTGTCCCTTCTGCAGCCGGCCCCAGAGAGGGGAGTGGGCCTTTTTGTTGTTGTTGTTAACTGGAAAGCTCTTTTTACATATCAAAAGCCCAGCAGCCCAGCCCGGAGAGGCAAAGTAATTTGTATTTGCAAAGGATCCATTGTAAATATGATTTACGAACAACATTTCTCAATTGTGATAGGGAGTGGTTTTGTGTGATCGCTGGAAGTTGGCAGATCCGCATCCCTCCCTGGCCGCCACCGGCAGGGCCTCCTGTTTGCCTTGTTTACGAGTGACAGCGTTATTATTCTGATGGGGGCTCCGCTCTCTTATCTCATTGTTGTGCCGGGCTGGCCTCTTGCTCCGCCTTTGTGTTTCCTGCTAGGGCTTTTCTTGCCTTATTGACAGTTTGTAAAAATATGCATTAATTTGGAGTTTCCAGCATGTATCATGGTGTCTCTTTGCTGTACTTGCTTGAAGTTGATTAATGATAGCACCTCGCTGGGGTCGTCCTCTGGAGACGTCCTGCACCGGCTCTGCATGTTAACGAGCAAAGCAGGACACGCGAGCGCGAGCGTGCGGCTAGCCGCAATTAGCCCCGGCCTCCCTCGTGCTATTTCCGGGGACTGTCTGGAGATGGGCATTCAGCCGCCCGGGGTCTGTGACCTGGCGCTCAGGGTGTGTGCCCAGGACCTAGCCACTCCACCTGGAAGCAGCAAGCTCCTTAGAAATGCAGGGCCCAGACCTGCTCAGGCACGCGCCACATGTGAACCAGGTCCCCGGGGCTAGTGGCCGGGTCTAGAGACCAGTCTTCCTAGAGCAGCACCACACAGAGGAAAGTTGTCTACTTCCACAAACACCCGCCTCCTGCACTGGCCACCCGGGGCCTTTGCATTGGGGCCAGAGCGCACGAGAAGCGGAGTTTTAAGTTGTATTATGGTTTCGCGCTTTTTGGATCCTGGGCGCGGGTTGTGCCGGAACCTTCCTCAGTGAATCTCTACTTCTTTCCCCAGGCACCCTGTCCACGTCAAAGAAGAGCCCCTCGACCCGGAGGAAGCCGAAGGTCCCCTGTCCTTAGTGACAACAGCCAACCACAGTCCAGATTTTGACCAGGACAGAGATTACGAAGACGAACCCGTACACGAGGACATGGAGTGACCGCCGGCCTGGGCGGGACTGGCCCCGGAGAATGAAGATTGGGAAAAGCGAAACAGACAACCACAAAACAAAAACAAAAACAAAAAAACACAAAAACAACCCGCGTCCCCAGCGGGCAACGAAGCGGCCTCCGTTTGTTGTACAGTCTGGAGGCGTCTCGCTGCCGTGTCCTGACGCCCGGGAACCGTGTTAAACTCTTCGTGCCATCGAGAATCCCATTTGGGAGTATTTTTGATTTTTCTACTTTTTGTTGACAAAAGGGATTTGTACTCTGTGCACTGGAGGGACTTGTTTGGTACTTGGGATTTTCCTCTCTTCGCCGTCAACATCAGTGTTGTGAACTTGCTGGACTGATCACTTTCAGCAGCAGACTTTGAACTGCAGCCCCCGCCGCCCGCCATAGGACCGACGCCCAGGACGGACGCCGAGCGTGCGAGCCCCAGCTGCAGACCAGCCTCTGCCCAGGGTCCAAGGACGCCAACAGACGACCTGTTTGCACAGTTTTGCATGTTGATATCACTGCCTTTATTCTACTTTTCCTTTCTTTTCTCTCTCTCTTTTTTTTTTTTTTTTTGCTTCCAGTGGGATGGGGAAGGCCTTTGTGTGTGTACTGGGGGGAGGGGTTAAAACTTTTATCCCAAACTTTTTAATGTATTGCTTTTTTTTTTTTTGCCTCTACTATACTTTTTTTTTTAAGTTCTGACCTCAGGCCTCCACTTGGGCCCACGGCCTCCTGGAGGCTCCAAGTTTTCTGTACCTTGTGATGAATGTCAATAGGTGTTTTTATTATACACGGCTGAATGTCATAGCTCGTTCGTAGTTCTCTGTCCCTCATTCCGAACAGACATCGCCACATGTCGCTCAAGTCAGAAAACATTCCGTTTTGGTCTTTTTCCAAAATAAAAAAAAAAAAAGAGAAAGAAAAAGAAAAAAAAATAAGGTCCCAAATGCTGCACTGTACACATGAATGTCGCGTCACCGAGACGTGACACCCTGTCAGAGAGAATGAATGAATGAATGACCCAGAAGGAAAACAAGAAAACGGACTGCTCTAGGAACAATGGGATTCTCCCGCAGAGCAGTGTTGGGGCGGTGAGGGGGTTAGATTTCCCTTTTTATTTTTTAATTTTCTTTGGTATTAAGCATCATCCTGAATAAATGCCACAGCGTTCTCCCAGCACAAGGAAACAGGCCCCACCAGGAAGAAACCAAAACTAAAAAAAAAAAAACCCTATGTAATTAGACTGACATTATGGCCTCGAAATAACCCTTCCATAACCAAGTAGCGAGGACCTCGGGCTTCCTGTTCTTATAACCAGAGGGTAACTTTGTTTGCAAAATGACCAAAAAGGAAAAAAAAAAAGCCAGCTTCCCCTAGCAACTTTTGGTGAACCAAGGTGGCCGGCGAGTGCCGAGTGTTGGCGGCGGTCGTTAATCTGTGCAGCATGCAAGTCAGACTTGAGAGCGAACCTGTCAAGGCTCACGCATTCCTCCCTGACCTGCACACTCGGCACTGCAGTTGGGTTTGCAATGCCTTGTGATCACACCGCTCCAGGATCCCAAACTAGCAGAAAAGCCAGGTAGGCGAGCCTCCCTGTGGCCCGGGGCTCGGGCGAACCAGTCAGACCCCCACGCCCCCACCCACCTCCACACCCGCTTCCCTGCCATGTATTTATCTAGAACTCTAGCTTTTGTTTTGTTGTTAGTCCTCGGAGCTTAATTTATATTCTGTGTACCTTTTCTTTCTAAAATTACCAAAGATATTACACAAAGGTAAATTATGTTCTCTTGTTTTATGCTTTATCTGATGAAGCCAAATATCCTCTTATTGTTGATCAAAAGGAGGCGAAAGAATTTAGAGGCAAATGATGAGATAGACAGGCTATTGCTCACTGAGAGACCGGGGCTGCTCCTTTATCGTACAGTCGATCGAGAAGACCGAGTCGGTAGCGGAACCAAAGTCATTACTTTCTTCTAGTGTTTCCTTTCCTTTCCTTTCCTTTACTTCTTTTCTTTTCTTTTTTCCTATACCTCTAACAGAGACCAAAACTCATTCTTAGAAATGATGGGGCTGCTGCAAATAAGGGCAGGACGAAGTATTACAGTTGCCACAGCAGGAACAGAGTGAGTCCCCTTCCAAAGAGAGAGACACCGATGTACACCGCTGACAAGTAGGGTCCCCAACGGAGGAGACGGCTAAGGTGAAATTCAGAGACAATAGGAGAGCACCCGCAAATTCAACCTCGACCGTCTAATAGTGTTTCTAGAAAAAAAAAAGTATTTTTTTTTAGTAAGATGACATGCCACTTGCTTTTAGTGAGATGACATGCCACTGTTGTCTGGAGACTGTCCCTATGACCGCCAATCAGGTCTTTATCTTGGCATGTATCATCCACTTTTTTTGTTTCAATTTTTACTTTTTTAAAATTGGGCTTCGATCCACATTTTTCATTAAATAATAAAGAAAAGCAGTAACACTCCCTTCCACTCACGAGCTTGGCACAAGCATGTCTTCAGCAGTTACTTGGGAAGAGTCGCCCTGCCTCTGTTTCCAGGGCAGTCTGTGGCCACTCATGGCTGCGTTTCACCCCCCGCCCGGCTTCCCCAGGCAGCCTCGCGTCACGCGGGCCACAGCCAGACAGCGTCACGGGAAGGGCCCCGGAGCTTCTAAACGGAGCGGTTGCTGGTTAGCTTGGTATTCAACAGAGGATAAAAATCTGGTAGATTAGTCCATTCTCAGCATGTGTAGCTAGACACAAGTAAGATAACAGCATGAGAAACTGTTAGTACGCATACCTCAGTTCAAACCTTTAGGGAATGATTAAAATTAAAAAAAAATAACATTTCAGTCGGTTGCACTTAGTGGTATGTCTTGCATGCTTAGTCTAAAGACTGTAGCAAAAAAAAAAAGAAAAAAGAAAAAAAGAAAGATTAGATTTTACATATCTTTGCAGGTGTCACAGCCTCGCAGAAGAACCAACCGAAAAACAAAAACAAAAACAAAAAAACAATTTTTTTCTCAGGCTTTCCGGCGAGCAAACTTTCACTATGATTTTATGATTCTGTATCCCTCGGAGGCCTCTCGGTGGCTTTCGTGGGATGGGGTCTATTATGTTGTACATATAAAACCCGCTGTGTCTGTGTGAATCTCTGTCTTTTTTGGGGGAGGGCAAAGGGTGGTTCTTTTTTTAGATATTGTTTCTAAAAAGGAATAAATGCATACACCTGTTTGTCAAAACACCTTTGCTTTCTGTGCAAATGCTTTATATTAACGATACTAAAAAAATATCTTTGGGGGAAAAAAACTACTGTATGTAATGGAATTGCAGACTGTTCTGCACATGTATTTAGTTACCCTTGCTTTAAGAATATTGGATGACGTTTTCTGACATGTGGGAGGGAGGAACTCCCTTTTATTTCTTTTTTATTTTTTTAATTTTTGGCTTTTAAATTGTAACATAGTTGACGGATTTTTTTTTCTTTTTTTTCCCCTGTTCTCATCGATCGAAGCATTTTGTACAGGTTTGTGTGTGCGCGTGCGTGCGTGTTTTAATCTGTTTTTTGATACATTCCTAACCCCTGTGTTTATTCTACCACTCCCTTCCTGGCTCTCTTAAACAAGTTCCTACATTTGAAAAGAGAAAAAAAAATGTTGTTTAAAAAAAAATGTTTCTCCTGCTGCAGTAAATATTTTGCATGAAGACATTCCCCAGTCACACTTACAAGGTTCTATCAGTGAAGTCGTGATTAATAAGAGGGAGTGTCAAAGATATTAAACTTTTGTATAAAAAAAAAACTTTACAAGGTGCCAAGATGTAAAGACAATTTGTTACTTTTCTTTTTTTTTTTTTTCTCAGAATACTCCCTGGTATCACACAAGCGCACTATCAGGAGCAAGGAGCCGTTCTCCTTGGCCCCAGACTTTGTCCCTATAAGATGACTTAGGCTGCCCAGTCGGACCAGCAATGAAAAGCCACATCAGGTCGGATGTGCAGAAAGAGGGCCCCCCCCAGCCTCGTCCCCCAGTCCCCTGACATGATGTCGCCAGCATCCCCAAAGACCAAATAAATCCTTGGATCCTCAAATATATGACAGAAATCACTAGCTTTTGTGTCCCCCCCCAAAAAAAAATAGAGGGAAGTCGAGAACATTTCCTCTCCTCTCCACATTCCAGCTGAGTACCATCACAAAGCAAGCTGTGCTGCGACAGGTTTTAAATCCTTTGGGACCTTTCGGTGAAAGGCAGACCTTCCTGACATTCGGGTGTGCTGCGTGTCCGTGCCGCTCTGTTATCTGGAGGATGAGACGTGCGATCCGGGGTGCTGCGTGGGCCCCGGCTGGCCTGGCGGAGCTCCCGCCATCTCTTCCTTTCCAAAGCCCCGTGGAGCTGCAGGGCCTGGCCCAGGCGGGCAGGAGCAAGCGCGGGGCTTCTTGTGTATATGCTGCCAGCAACGAGAACTGTTGCGTTTTGTTTTGATAAGACATAAAAGAAACTCATTCCTTGACGTCAACTGTAATTCCATCATTCCATGTCTGTGGATACAGACAATAAAGAAAAAAATAAATAATAAAATGTGGTGTAGTCAGTAGGAATTACTGACGTGACAGCTTTCTCACATGCAATAAAAACGCTGGATGTTCATACTGGTCGTGGAAGTCGCTGGAGCCTGAGTTCTTTCCCACTTATGACCTGCTGACACCGTCACGCTCTGCACGCGTGCACGCGCGCACACACACCGCGGGTTCGTCACCGGCTGCGCCTAACACTGATGAATTAAAATCAGTCTTAACTAAAAGCTTCCCAGCGTTGAACAGAGCTGTAGTTCTCATCATTAGGACAGTTTCTAAGTGCAGGTACCCATTTAGACAAGTGGGGAAAGGGAGAGAGACCCGCACACAGAAGGAAGAGGGGGGACTGTCTGTCTGGTCCCTGGAGGGGAGCATGCTCCTATTTCCCTGCATCAAATCTTATAAAGAAAAACAAAAATGTTTAATAACTAGCATTAAGAGCAAACGAAAATTTCAGAGGAAAGCAATTTCATGAATAATTCATCAAAGTTTCACATCTGCAAGATTAGTCATCCAAATAAAATGCTAATGTCAAAAACATGCACCGTCTATAATGTTCTCATCAAGAAATCTTTTTGCATATAATGATAAATGCTTAGATTAGAACAAATGATTTTATAAAAATATTCTATCAAAAGTGCGCTCCATCATTGCACTCGGTGGAGAAGAGAGCAGAACTATGGTAACAGAAATGGCCCAGACAGACCGCCTTGATCTTTGCTTTTAAATCACTCCATACCTTGAGAAAAATGTGCTCTTTCTCTTTACTATTATTCTATCACATATATTCTAAGGATTAATGAATTGGAGCATCATCTCCCAGCACAAATTTAATTGCCACTCTATTGAAAACAGCAGACCGCACATGGTAACATAAAAGTCGTGAGGTGTACGATCCCAAGCACAGAGCACAAGCCAAGAGATGATTCAAAAATTCGCCTGGCCATCTTTATTCCACAAAACACCGGCCCAGACTGACGAACAGCATCAACGCCCCTTCCCAGCACTGCTTTCCAAAGCCCATAGTCACAAAGTTTGTGTGTGTGTGTGTGTGTGTGTGTGTGTGCGCGCGCGCGCTTTTTTCTTTTTTTAAACAAGCAGATTTTGCAAATGAGTGTCTTCTTTTCATTAACGGTTATGCCAGTCTAGAAACCCTCTGGTCTGAAAATTAGCAAAACGTTTGAACCTTTAATTCTCACCTGGTTTCTAAGAATCTAATACCAGGGTTAATTGAAATTCCCTTAATTGCTAGGCTTCGACATAAATACTGCTTACAGCATAGACAGTGGGTGAAATTAGATAGGTAGGCCGATTCCTTTTAATGAACTGGAGGACCCAGACCCCGGGTGGGCAGGTGTACTGAAGATCTTAGGAAGCTCCGCTTTCAACCGTATTTCAGGAACACTCTTCCATCTGCACGTCAGGCTCCCCACTCAGAGGAACAAGGTATCAAATCAAAAGCTTGCTTCCTCTTTTAAAGGGGCATCTTAGGACTGATTTTGTAACCACACAAGCTGTTTTGATATCATAGCAACCCCCCCAAAAAAGATTAAAACAAAGTATGATTCGCCTTTCTGACTAGATTCTGTCTCCTTTGAGTATAGGACATATTTTTGTATAAAGCAGTCATTACGACTTCTCTTTTTATTGTAATTGAGTCAAATAAAAGTATTCTTTATCTGAAGAAAGCGGAGTTGGGGCTCAAGTCTTCACCTAAGCCAGTGTTCACAGGAGAGGGAAATTAAATGCAAAAACACTGGTTTCAAAGCCGGGCGTGGTGGCGCATGCTTGTAATCCCAGTACTTGGGAGGCTGAGACAGGAGGATCGCAGGTTCGCGGCCAGCCTCAGCTACTTAGTGAGGCCTCCACAACTTAGTGAGACCCTGTTTCAAAATAAAGAATAAAAAATTGGGGTGGGGGTGTAGCTCGGAGGTAGAATGCCCCTGGCTTCAATCCCCAGTACTGCAAAAAACAAAACAAAACAAAAAATAACACTGGTTTCACCGAGGGACAACACTGCATTCAAAAGCCAGCACTTCTGAGATAAAATACTTCTATTTATTTTTAAACAGCATTTTTTAAAACACAACCCTCTGTCATCTTATTTCTACCCTGACTGTCAAGTAGTATTCAATGCTTAATACCAAATATATCGAGAGATAGGTTTTATATTGATTTTTAAATTTTGATTATGAAGTCACATTCAATGTTTAAGACCAATATCCATTTATCTGTTCATAGTGATCAATTTTTTTTAAGTGGGGGGTTATGCCAAGGATATGGAGAGGGAGAAAGACAAGACTCAAGTTATAATGTTAATTTGAAGGTAACCAGCCTTTCAAGAATTAATGCCAGCTAAAGCAATAATCATTATTTACCAGCGTGTGACATTTTTATCACTCGTCATATTAGCAAATTTCCATTGAAAATGCTAAAATGGTTCGTCATAGGGCCAGTAACTGCTCGAGCTGTAAAAATGACCAACACAAGGGCCGGCACTCAAACATTAAATTATACTGTAATTAATAAAGACAGTTAAGCTGTCTGCCGGCAACAGCAATTTGGGTAACCACATTTGATCAGCTATAAATTGCAACTGCATTAAAATTCCAGAAATATTAGCAATATGGATTCCTTGACGGGCGCCGGTGCTGATCACCCACGCTACTTTTTCTTTCTTTCTTTCTTTTTTTTTATTAAACAACGGAAGTGCGGGTCATCTGACCACAGATCTGTGGGGCGAGATCAGGCCTCGGCACTTTTAATCTTGTGAAACAAGCAATTACAAATAGTCGCATCGATTTGTTAAAAAGCTTAGGTGACATAAATTGTTTCCTGTTTAGCTGATTGCTCTGATACATAAATGTCACCCCGTTGGGTATTAATCAGAGTCGTAGAACCACACCGCTTCCGATCAGGAATATATATTTTTTAGTCCTTTCTCTGAAGGTTCTTGGGGACGCCTCTCGTGAGTGACAGAGAGAAAGAAGAAAGGAAAACTGTATTTTTAACATGAGGTCTTTACGAACTTAATTTTTGGTCCTAAACCAAATCACAGGATTTCAGACATGCTTTAAAAAAAAAAACATTTGACATGAAAGACCACATTTTTAAAAAAGTCTTCTAAATAGAATAATATTTACAAGGCATTTAAGCCCCTGAAAAGCTACCACATTTCGCCCTTCTCGATATATGGTGCTATACACGTTTCCCTGGGCTTATATTTCTAAGTTAAAATTCAATTTTAAATGGCTCGAGACGCTATTGACTTAACGTAAATCCAATGTATCACATACACTTTCTTTGGGTTGGCAAGCCACTCAGAAAAGTATGTGAGGCTCTGGGGTGGAGCAGGGGACGGGGTGGGGGGGAGGCCTGGAGAAAATTTATTAAATAGAAGTTTTTACTGTAATAGAATATTAATGAAAGCCAATGCTCATTTGCCATTACGCTGATCCTTTTTAAACATACACATGCTTTTTATTATTTTGCACTCAAGCAAAAATTCCGCACTCCGAGACTTTCCATCTAGTCAGGATTGTCTCTGGCAGGAAACATGTTAAGAAACCCTGACCTCCATTAAGACAGCGGACGCTGTCCGCCGAGCGTCCGCCCGAAACCCAGCCCGAAACGTGGGGCGGACGGACGGACGCCGGTCAGTCAAGGGTGAGGAAGAGGCAGAGACAGAGGCGGCGGCTCCCGAAATCCTTCTCACTGCTACTCCATCAGCACACAGATGAAATTGTTTGATTTGCAACATAAAAGATTCATTAATTACCACTTGAATATTTAAAGCTATTTTGCAGTCTAACAGAGATAGAGAAAGCACTGAATTAAAACCTCTAATAAAATTGTAAAAATATTTCAGCAAGTTTACCCGTGTTATGATTTAGGGAACGATTCAAGCATTCTTGGGGAACAGTCTTAAGCGATTTTCGAGTGCATTTGCAGGAAGGAGCCGAGGGTGTCAGGAACCGCTGGTTTCTGGTTTTCAGATGTGTTTACCAGTCACTTCTGCGGGATTCCGGCTTGCTACCTTAGGACTCCAGAGGTAGCAAGAAATTGATCCAGCGGGTCCAAACGTTCTGTATCGGATCCAGAAATTAGAAATCTTTCCAACGTACCCAGCTGCAGCCGGGTGCAGTGTCGCACACCTGGAAGCCAGCACTTGAGAGGCTGAGACAGGGGGATTGCAGGTGTAGCTCAGTCATCAAATGTCCCTGACTTCAATCCCCAGTAAAAAACAAAAACAAAAACAAAAACAAAAACAAAAACAAAAACAAAAACACCTCTCTCTCTCTCTCTCCTCTCTCTCTCTCTCCAGCTGGCCAGAAAGGTCTTCCGTGCTATATCATGTGAGGTAGTGATTTCCTTCCTAAATTCATCAAATCTAAAACACCCTGGAACATGGCCGGCACCCCCCCCAAGTGAATTCATCTCTGACTCATGGCAGAATCCCCATGTCCTATTCCCAACCGGATCACCGGGTCGGGTTTGACCAGGTTATTTAATGTTAACAAGGCTACGTTTGTGGGTGGATGGATGGAAGCGTGCACACTCCTGACATGTGCTTCTAACAGGGCAGGCGTCAAGGTAGGGCTCGATACGACAATCTCACTAGATTTTCCTTTCTAAAATATTAATTTGGAGGTCAGGTGTGGTAGAATGCCTCTGGATTCAATCCCCAGTACCCATAAAAAATTATTTAGGAAGCTGAGCATGGTGAGGCACACCTGTCATTCCCAGTACTTGGGAGGCTGAGATGGGGGATCTCAGGTTCGAGGTCAGCCTCAGCAACTTAGTGAGACCCTCAGCAACTCAAAGAGACCTTGTTTCAAAATAAAAAATAAAACGGGCCAGGGGTGTAGCATTTCCCACCATGATCTAGTACATATAAAACAGAAACCGATGCTTAAAACAGCATTCCATACATATTCCCCAGGCAGGGCGAGGTACTCAGGTCTACTGTCCCCTATGCATTCTGTTCTACTGTGTTTAATCCAATGTACTACAGGGCGTGTCCCTCGCTCCGTCACCAGAGGAGCCTTCTCAGGCCTGGGCTGCAAGGCCCTTTCTAAGGAGAAGGGTCTCTAACTTGCAGGTTGGAGGCCAGCCTCAGCAACTCAGTGAGACTCTCAGCAACCTAGTGAGACTCCATTTCAAAATAAAAATTAAAAAAAAAATAGGGCTGGGGTGTAGCTCAGAGATAGAATGCCCCCAGGTTCAATCCCCAGTACCATTTGAAAAAAAAAATCCTTGTAGAGATTAAATAATTCACATTCACTAAAATCAAGATTTTGGAAATCCAGATGTATAGTTTGTGGTCCAAGACCAGGTGACTGACTTAGTTCAAAGTGATATCCTTGGAGGAAATGTCACTTTTGCTAAGACTGAAAGGAGAGGTGGTCGTGGGAGCTACTGAATGTGAAGTTCAGAAAACAATTTCATTTGCAACCTGAGAACTAGAAAATGGTGTGAGCGCTTGTGTGGAGAGGGAGGAAGAGAGCAAGCCCGGGTGTCGTACGTGTGTATGTAACTTCTGACCTGAAGCCTCATTTCCTGGACTGGACAGTTTCAGAGAATTTCTAAATTTTTTTAAAGCATGTTCGAAAAGTTCAGTTGACCCCAGGTCCGGTCTCTCAGAAGTCCATCCTTAATTACAAAACCAGCAGAACCCATTTCCTCTGGTGTGCAAAAAGGTGTGTAATTAAACCTTCAGCAAGCACCCATCTCCGTGTAAAACCCACACTTAGGAACTTTAACTGCTGAATAAAAACTCCTAGTACATGACCATTAAATATCACGAACAACGCACCTCGCGGTGGGACTCGATTAATTTTTATGCACTGTGGATCATCTACAAGAAATGGGGCTGTGTAGGAGTGTCTCCTGGGCACCCCTCAACCTTCGATGGCTCTACCTGGGGAGAGGGGGAAAGGGGTGCTCCTGCTGGGAAAAGACCTCTGACCTCATTACGGCCGTCTGACCCCTCAGCTCCGGGAGAAAATCAGGGAGAAATCTCAGAACCCACCAAAAAATAATAATCCACCCACTGAGTGCTGGGGAGAAAGGCAGAGAGAGGAAGAGGTAGACAGAGAAAAAAAAAAACCTGCCTTGGATATAGTTGCAAAGATGACAATGTTTTAGGTTAATCCCTATTATCTTAACTTTTTAGGTTAATATGTAACAGTCGTGCTTGGAGACTGAATGTTTTGTTTGGAATTCCGAACCCCCTCGACCGGCACCCTTGGGGCTGAGACTCGGAGATTCTGGGCTCAGACTTTGTTTGGGAAAAGGAGAGCCCACGAAGAGCACTTGAGAAGCCCCTGCAGGATTTCTTACAGCCGTGTCTCCCACTGAAACAAGCGACCCTGGCCTGCAGCGGGAAGGCACACGGGGAGCAGAGACAGCTGCGACTTCCATGCACGGGGCTCCGCGGGTGCACGTCAGAGACCCCAGAGCGGCTGACTGGGACTCCAAGGTCAATCCAGGGAGAAAGAAACCCTACCCAGAAAGGTCTCTGGCCCTGATGAAGAGGAGCGGTGCAGGGCGGGCAGTAGGAAGGCCCCTGGGGTCCTGCACTGGGCAGCGGGAGAAACACAAGGTGCTTCTGTGACGGCCCTGCAGAGCCCCGCAGACATGCACACCAGCGTGGAGCTGGCCGCGCTAGGGGGGCCGAGCTGGACCCGGCAGGGTGTGGGGCGCGGAACTGGTAGACAGAAACGGCCTCCTCAGAGCATCCCCATCTCCTCTGCCCTTTCTCAGAGATAATTGCAACAAAGGAGGCTACTGTGGAGAGAGAGAAGCGCTCACAGTGTGAGTACAAGCCCTGGCTTCCTCCATGATCCACCGGAGCAGCCCAGGGAGCTAATCCCACAGGGCTGCAGGCGCACGCCTCGCCAAACAGAGATTGCCAGCACAGACCTTTCAGAGAAGACTCTGGCAGGAAGCATTCCAGCAAGAAGGAAAACAAGTCTGAAAGACTGCTACAGCTGTAACTGAAGGTCAGGGACAAAAACTACAGCCTTAATAATCCAGAAGAAAATTCTCAATATCAACCCACGTAGGAGGGGTGGGCTCAGCTGCAGTATAACAAGAAGAGAGCAACCTAGCTGTGTTACTCAGAGGGAATATATATATTTTTGTAAGCTTAAGAAATTTATAGAGAAGCATGGAAATGTACATATGTTACACACACACACACACATTTTTTAAAAGAAAGCCATAAGTGTTGTATTAAAATGAGACCTGTAGAGGTTTAAACTGTTAATAATATACTTACAACATTTAAACACAATCCACTCAAAGACCTATCTTCAACTCCATATCATTTTCTTGAGGTAGAAACCTTTAAAAAAAGCCACCTTCTTGTATCACAACATAAAAATTGGAATACTGAATCAGTACAACTGAGATTTCTCTCATGATCCATGCTTTTCAATTATCAGCTTTTAGCCTTGCAAACAACCTTAATGGTTATCAATGCCCATCGCTTTAAACTATCTCAGGTATCATAATATTCCTTCTTATACGTATCAAAACTCATACTGAACAATGAGTCCTGGGCTGCAAAAGAGGATTTAATCTTGCACCTGTCTACAAGTCTTTGTTCACAAGTTACGTATATTATTAATACGGTGGGGGAATGCTCAAAATAGCATGCAGAATCTTCAAGCCATAGCCAGAAACAAAGACAAGAAAAGGAGACTAGACAGAAAAAAGGGACCATGATAATCAAAGTAAACCTTAATAAAAATGGTTCTATAGTAAATATAAACATGTTAAATACAAAAATGAAAAGACACAGACTCTGATGTTGGATAAAAATAAGTGTTCTGCCAATATGTATTTTTTTTTTTACAAGAAGCAGACACCCAAATGGTAACAGGGTTTGAAAACACAGCAGGGGACCAAGTGCTGTATACACGTGCGTCTGTATCACTTTGAATCTCACAATGATGTATAACTGCAATGCAACCAATGAAAGTGTAAGAAGAAATGAAAAAGAAAGCAAGAAATAAGAAAAGCCAAGAGAACATGAACCAACACACACAAAAAAAAACCCCAAAACAAAACAAAACAATAACAAAAAAACAGTGGCAATCATATCAACATGTGGGAGACTTTAGGGAAAATTCACAGTGGACAAAGAGGGAACGTTAGAACCCTAAAAAAAGGAATAAGAGATGAAGATACAAGGATAAATACCGAAGAAGTATCTAATAGGACAGTGTCAAAATATACTGAGCATAGCCAGGTGTGGTGGCGCACGCTTTTAATCCCTGTATTTGGGAGGCTGAGACAGGAGGATCGCAGGTTGGAGGCCAGCCTCGGCAACTTAGTGAGGCCCTCTGCAACTTAGCGAGACCCTGTTTCAAAATAAAGAATAAAAACGGGGCTGGTGGTGTAGCTCGGAGGTAGAGTGCCCCTGGGTTCCATCCCCAGTACCGAAACAAAACAAAGCAAAAACAAAACCTCCTAAGCAATAGCTAGATTTACGGGAGAAAAGTAAACAAGCATTGCATGTGAAACGTCATCACACTCCTTTCGGAATGTGTTGAATCAGAAAAAAAAAATCCGTGTGAACATGGAGTATCTGAATAAAGTGACTTGTTGATTGACCAAGATAACGGTGTATGAAGAAGACTGTATCAAAGAAGGAAAAGCGCATTGCTCTTAGCTGCACACGGAATGTTCCCCCAAGTAAGTATGCACTAATTCATAAAGCCAGCCTTAAAAATGCAAAAGAATTAATCTTATGGAAGTTGCACTTTTGGGACTGGCTGGAGATGTTGCCCAGTGGTAGGTGGCCTAGCATTTGCACTGGGGGGGGGGTTACATGTGCTTAAATAACCTTGATGTAAGTGAAAATAATAATATAAATGTTAAAACACTTAGAAACTAATGATATTAAAAAGGTTCAATCCCTAGTACAACCCCCTACACACACACACACACAAAGTCCTTACAGAACTATACAGCTTTAAAAACATCTGCTAGCCAGGTGGGGTGGCACACACCTGATATCCCAATCCATGGGAGGCTGAGACAGGAGGATCACAGGTTCAAGGCCAGCCTCATCAACTTAATGAGAACCTCAGCAACCTAGCAAGACCCTGTTTCAAAACAAAATACCAAAAAAGGGCTAGGGGTATAGCTCAGTGGTAGAACACCACTGAGCTCAATCCCTAGTACAAAAAAAAAAAAAATCTGACATCAAACAAAGGAGTTTAACATGCTAATTTGAAATGTTGAAGACCTCTGCTGCTTCTAGACGAGGAAAAAAAAAAAATAGCATGTGTCCCATCAATACCCAGACCCCTGCGCCTCAAAGAGTTTGAAACAGGAAGGGACTTTACGAGTAGCCGGCTGTCAAAACTGAAGACCCGGAGAGGTACAGGGCACCGGTACTGCCAATCTTAGAAACTCAGTACTGAGGGCCGTGCCTTAGCGGATACAACCATCACATACTACCAAAGAGACCTTAAGAGCCAGACACTGAGGCATCAAACTATCCCCACCTCACTCAAGTGCATCTCATAACAAAGCTCAGGAAGAGTTGTGGTTAAAAAAGAAAGGCGTCATGTGCCTGCAATGCCAGTACTTGGGAGGCTGAGACAAGAGGATCTCAGGTTCGAAGCCAGCCTCAGCAATTTAGCAAGACCCTCGGCAACCCAGCAAGATTCTGTTTCAACATTAAAAATAAAGTAGGTCTAAGGGTGTAGCTCAGAGGTAGAATGTCCCTGTGTTCAATCCCTAGCACCCACCTCAGTAAAATTCACAATATCTGAACTCTGGCATTCGATCAAGAAGTTCCAAGAGTGAAAGGAAGCAGAAAAATATGATCCATGTGAGGAGCCAACCAACAAACAAAAAATCAGTAGGTCCCTGGCCTAGTACAGACGCTACAATTAGCAGATGTAAGATAGTTTTTAAAAGACTTGTACCAATAAAAACCAAGATGAAAAATACACCAGTTGGCAGTCTATACATTGTATATATGTGTGCATATACACTGTATATATATTCATTTATACATTGTTTATGTATGTGTTTATACATTGTTTATGTATGTGTTTATACATTGTATACGGATGCATTTATACATTGTATGTGGATGCATTTATACATTGTACGTGGATGCATTTATACATTGTATGTGGATGCATTTATACATTGTATGTGGATGCATTTATACATTGTGGATGCATTTCTACATCGTATGTGGATGCATTTCTACATCGTATGTGGATGCATTTCTACATCGTATGTGGATGCATTTCTACATCGTATGTGGATGCATTTCTACATCGTATGTGGATGCATTTCTACATCGTATGTGGATGCATTTCTACATCGTATGTGGATGCATTTATACATCGTATGTGGATGCATTTATACATTGTATACAGATGTGTTTGTATATGGATATGTACATGTAAATGGAAGTTTATTCATTGTAGAGGAAAAAAGACTAACAAACTTGAAGGCAGAGCAATAGGTACACCCAAAACGCACAACACAGAAAAAACAAAGGAAGGAAGGGAGGGAGGGAGTGAGGGAAGGGAGAGGAGGAAGAGGAGCCACGAACTCTGGGGTGACTTCAAGCAACATCATGCGCGTAATGAAAATTCCAAAGTACCGCGTGAGGCAGGAAAAGCCTTGAAGAAATGATGACTGAACGTTCCCCAAATTTGCGAAAAGCTAAAAACCCCCAGCCCACGAAGCTCGTCGGGACATCATCCTCAGGAGATTTCTCAAAGCCAGCGTTGTAAAGAGCACATCTTCCAGGCACCCAGAGCGTAGAGAGATTCTGTACACAAGTAAGGACTCAGCTCAGAAACAACACCACGGCGCCCGAGCTCGTGCATTGTCAGAATAACACAAATGCAAACCTCTGAGAGATACCACAGGCCATGAACAGCAGGAGTTGTTGAGAATGTGAGCCCAAGGGAGGGGAGCAATCGACCAGGTCAAAACCTGTAACATAGCCAAGTGAGGTGGTGCACACCTGTCATCTTTGTGCTTGGGAGGCTGAGACAGAAGGATTGCAAGTTTGAGGCCAGCCTCAGCAACTTGGTGAGGCCCTGAGCAACTTAGCAAGACCCTGTTTCCAAATAAAAGACAAAATAGGGCTGAGGTGTGGCTCGGAGGTAGAATGCCCCTGGTTTACATCCCCAGTCCAGGAAGGGAGGGAGGGGAAACCACAGGTTCATGGTTTTGTTCAGGGTCTTGAAAGAAGGCGAGGAATGGGGTCAGGGATGGGCTCGTAAGGAGGCTCCTGGTTCTGGTCTAATTGCTGTATTTTACGGTGTGGCAAGCGGACGGGTGTCCGTTGCGTGGCGAGTCTTGCTATTCCTACTGCAGCTGGTAGTGGTGCTCCGGGCAATAGCAGCTGGACTCAATTTGGTTACCGGCTGGCCCGGCAGCGTCACTGCCCGCGGGACACGAGGTTATGAGTGCTGACCCTCGCCGTGCACCCTGGCTGGCCGCTCACCCACCCCAGGACCAGTCCGTCTGAAGGAAGAGATGACAGACACAGGAACATTTTGAGGCTCAGCCAGTTGGGAATTTACCATGAAAGTTGACCCGTGACACCCACGGGAACATGAAACAATGACAAAAACAACTCTTAGGCACCACTGGGCCTCCCCCAGCTCCTATCAGGTGGGACGGGAGTGGTGGCGCACACCTGTCATCCCAGTACTTGGGAAGCTGAGGCAGGAGGACTGCAAGTTTGAGGCCAGCCTGGACAATTTAGTGAAACCCTATCTCAAAATTAAAAATTAAAGGCAGGTGTGGTGGTGCACTCCTGTCATCCCAGTACTTGGGAGGCTGAGATAGGAGGATCACAGGTTTGAGGACAGCCTCAGCAAGTAGTGAGACTCTCAGCACCTACAGAGACGCTGTTTCTAAAACAAAAACAAACAAACAAAAAGCGAGACACTCAGCACTAGACCCCAGGCGCCCAGGCACCATCCCTCAGCGTGGACGGCAAGACACTGCCTCTGCAAGCCCGGCTCCCTCCCGAGCCTGAGGCCCTCAGCCACACGCTGCCCAGGGCTGCCAAGCCCTCCATTCATAAAAGCCGGAACACAGGACAGGGAGGCCTGTGGTTTCTGCCTAAGTCTCCCGACCTATATGAACCGAATCCACGCCAGGGAAACAGAAGAGCTCTTGTGCTAAGGAAGCAGCCGGCTTCCACGAATAGTATTTGCTTTGGGCCTGAAGATGCAGCAAGGGTTTAAAAGGAAAAAAAAATACCAACAACAACCACCTCTACCCGATCCGACGCCCGCATCTTCCTGGCGCAGGTAAGCCAGACGCCCTTCCGAGTGGCTGGGCTCGTTCACATGTGACACAATCCTCCTGTGGGGCGGGGCAGAGGCAGCTTTGGGGTTTTCTGTGATTCACACTTTACGGGAAGCGGGTGGGATGGGAGGAGGAGGTTTCCTCCCTCTCCATCCTCGGCCAGGTCCCACCCGAGCAGAGGAAGAGGAGCCTTCCACCCAGGGACTGGACCTCGTGCCCACACCAGCTAAAACCCACCGTGGCCGGTGACAGAGCTTCCGTCCTGCCCATTCCCTGGGCTTCTCCTTTTCCCTGACTCAGTTGGTCTGAAACCAAGAGAAGGAGGCGTGATTATTGATATTTCTCAGACTCTAGTCCAAGGCGTGATGGAGGCCGCCCCTTGGCTCTGCGCCGCAGATTAAAATGGGAAATTAGTGTAAATCAATAGCTACTGCCACGGGAGATGGATGGAGGAATCAAAAGCCAACAGGCAGGTCAGGTTCTAGCGCAACACACCGAGGAGAGGAACGAACGCCCGCTACTTACTAAGCGACTACTATGTGCCAGGGAATTGTTTTTAGTGCCTTAGGTACACAGAAGGGTTCCTTTAATTATTTAGAAAAGCCCCAATATGTAGTTTTTTTTATGTCCATTTTACAGATAAAGAAATAAGGCAGGAGCCGGGCATGGTAGTGCACGCCCAGGACTTGGGAGGCTGAGACAGTAGGATGACAGGTTTCAGGCCAGCCTTAGCAATGTAGTGAGACCCTCAGCAACCTAGTAACCCTGCTTCAAAACAAAAAATAAAATAGGGCTGGGGGGTAGCCTGGAGGTAGCATGCCCCCTGGGTTCAATGCCCAGTATGGGAAAAAATTATATGTATTCAAGATGTACAACATATTTTGACAGACGTAGATCTTGTGAAATGATTACCACTATCTAATTACCACATCCATTCCCTCGCACAGATTTTGTATGTGTGTGTGTGTGTGTGTGTGTGTGTGTGTGTGTTAGCCAATTTCAAGTACACACAATAGTATTCTCTCTAGTTCCCAGGCTGAGCACTTACCTGTCTTTGGACCCCAAGTTTGCATCCTCAGACGGATGGATATCTCTCCCTCTCTTGGTTTCGCTGTCCCTGCATTTCTGGCATGCAAAGTCATTTCTTCTGGAAATTCAGTTTCCAATGTGATAGAGGATCCTGCAAAAGAACAAAAAAAAACGAAGGGCGTGTTAACCCAGTGCAAAATATACCTGAGGAGTCCCCTGACTTCTGCCACAAACATCTGGGCAGTCTTTCTGCAAATGAGCTCTTTGAAGTCTCGTCTGTCCAGCTGTTCCATGAGAGTAGAACTCTGTAGTCAGGAGAGGTTGGGAATGGCGTAAACCAGGTGCCCCAGGCCAGACCCGAAGTATATTTGCACCCTGACAGCTCAGCCTCAAACTTCCTTCAGAAATAAAAACCTAGCTGGGTGTGGCGGCGCGTGCCTGGAATACCAGTACTTGGGAGGCTGAGAAAGGAGGATCGCAGGTTCAAGGCCAATACCTCAGCAGTTTAGTGAGTAGTGAGACACTCAGCAACTTAGTAAGACCATTTAAAAAAAAATAAGTCTGGGGGTGTAGCTTGGAGGTAGAATGCCCCTGGGTTCAATCCCCAGTAGTGCAAAAAAAAAATCATTTGTACTTTGCTTCTATAATATATAATATGTTCATATGCTATATATTATATGTTATATAATAACAACGACAGCAGCTACACCGGGAGAGGCGCCTTGCTGGCATATTTCTACGACCCCACAGCCCATCCCTAGGAGGTGGCTCTGTGGTCGTCATTTGACACACCACACTATAGTAGTTCCAGAGTTAAGTACCTACACCATGGTCCTACCACTGGTAGTACACTGAGCCTGGAGCCAATGACACTCAGGTTCAAATCCCACCTCTACCAGGGACAGACTTGCTTTGGCTCCAAAAATTCTCTGTGCCCGTTTCTTTGTCTCCACACTGGGGTTGGTGACGAGGCGCATGTACAGGGTTCCCGTGAGAGCTGAGTCAGAGAACACCCAGCGGAGCCACATCACAGGCCCCTAGAAGTCGTGGCGGGGAACCCTGCGTGCCTGGCAAGGAGAGAGAGAAATGATTCCCTGGCGCGGTGGCACTGCCCGGAGCTCTCGGTGTGGGGACATGCACCTGCCTGGGCTGGGCTGCTCCAGGGCATTGTGCCAGCCTGCGAGGGCAGCTCTGGTGTCCCCGGCTCAGGCCCTGTGAGCATTAGCTTCCTAAAACATTCCCTTACTTTATGCGTTCCGGCAAAGATGCGGAGGTCTGCTCCAGCACAGAGACAAGGACTGACCTCCCAGACATATGTACAGAGAGGGGAAGGGCGCTCCCCGCCGAACGCTCCAAGGATGTGCAAAGCTGATATGGGTCTGCTTCATCCACCCTTTTTTGGGGGGTACTGAGGCATTTCACCTCTGAGCTACACCCTCAGCCCTTTTAATTTTTTTATTTTAATACAGGGTCTCACTAAGATGCTGAGGGTCTTGCTGGTCTTGACTCTGCAATCCTCCTGTCTCAGTCTGCCAAATACTGGGATCACAGGCGTGCACCACCATGCCCAGCCCACCCAGAACGCCGTTGTTCAGCCTGGCTGGATCCGGCAGACGGCAAGCATAGGGCCTTCGAGGGGCTCCTTCCCAATAAGCTCTTTCTAATCCTTGTGTGAATGAACATTTTAGGACTAGAGAAAAGGTATTTTAGTTTACCCCTAATTATGAACCCTTCTTCTGCAGTCAACACACTAACTAGTTTGTGTGATGTACGTTTTAAAGTTTAACTTCTGCAAGAAGGCTTCTAGGCAGGTGGCATTACCCCCAATTTTGCGGACACAGATGCTTAAGAAGTTCTGCTCCTTAGCCAGCCGCACTCTCCCTATACAAGCTGTGCTTCCCCTAACGACCCCAGCCCTAAATATGGTGGCCCAAACATGGAATTCCCTGGAAAAGGCTCTCTTAATGCCCCACGCTGACATCAGGCCCTTCTGACAAATCATTTCCTTTGTATTGACTTGGAAACAAATGTCACACTGTCCACTGCGCAGCTATGGGCTGGCCGCATAGCTGACGGCCGGTGGGCCGCGACGTCGGCGGGGATTATGGCGAGCAAGCAGTAGGTTGTAAGAAGAGGAAAATGGGCTTAAGCACCGGAGAAGGACTGACGCGGTCCTGAGAGGAAAAGGTAAATACAGAAGATGGATTCCAAAGGTCACGATGAACAAGCTCATTATTGGCTGGGTTAAAATCCAGTCCAATCCGTCCTCTTTTGCTTAGATGCATGAATCACTTAGCTAAGCCAGGGCCTCTGTGCATAGCCTGGGGCATTTCTTCTGACTGATCAAGGCAGGGATCTGATGAAGTCTTGTGTCTTTGGGAGCAGTCGCAGAGCACTGGGTGCGGAGTCCAAGTTGAACCCCAGCTGCGTGCTCTCTACTGGCTGGGTAACATGACTGCCTTGTACCAGGCAGCTGGGTACCAGTGGACCCCAGAAAGGCTTTTTTTTGGGGGGGGTACTGGGGATTGAACCCAGGGTCATTCTACCTCCAAGCTATACTTCAGTCCTATTTTATTTTTTTATTTTGAAACACAGGGTCTCACTAGGTTGCTGAGAGTCTCAATAAGTTGCTGAGGCTGGCCTCCAACCTGTGAGGAGACACACCAGGCCACCATGAGAGGGCCGCCTGTGCAGTATATATCTTGAGAAGCCAGAAGGAAGGATTGCAAATGTTCTCACCCTAAAGAAATGATAAATGTTTGATGAGACAGATATGTTTACCCTCATTAAAACTCGATACAGAGCTGGGCCTGGTGGCGCACGCTTGTCATCCCAGTACTTGAGAGGCTGAGACAGGAGTATCACAGGTTCACAGCCAGGCTCAGCTACTTAGTGAGGCCCTCTGCAACTTAGTGAGACCCTATTTCAAAATAAAGAATAAAAAAATAGGGCTGGAGGTGGAGCTCGGAGGTAGAAGCCCCTGGGTTCAATCCCCAGTAACACAGAAAAAAAAAAAAAAACCCGATCCAGTATATACATGCATGGAAACATCACCTGGTCCCCCACCCAGATGTCCAACTTTTAGGAGTTTATATATCCATTGAAAACAAGATTAATTTAAAAGTAAAGCCAAGGCCTCTTGGCCACACGCTCTGCAGCAGTGCAGGAGTGGGTCTGGCGACTGGGCCGGCTCTGGGTGCCGAACAGGCAGGTGGTGCAGACCACGTGGATACGCAGGGCACGGGGATGATTCTGAGCGGCATAGCACGGGCATCCACCATGCCACTCGCCGGGCGCACAGCTTAAAACTTAAGGGTTGTGTATTCCTGGAATTTTCATTTAATATTTTCTGACCTCGCTAGACCATGGGTGACTAAAGTCAGAGAAAGCAAAACCTTTGGTACTGCACGTAGGAATATACATCCCAGCTCGATCAGGGACCTCCGCTATTCACAACAGCCAAATTACGGGGCCAGCGTGGGTGTCCATCAGCAGAAATGGACCCCAAAGCTGAAGCAGACACACACAGTGGGATTTTACTCCGTCATGAAAAAGAACAAGGTCTCGTCGTTTGCAGGAAAACGGCGGAACTGGAGGATATTGAGCGAAGCGAGATCAGCCCGTCTCAGACGGTCAAGGTCGCGTGTTCCCTCTGCTATGTGCACGCTCAAGAGAAATTAGGGCTCAAAAGGGACTTCAGAGAAAATAGTGAAATAGGGGAAGGGTGCTGGGGGACGGAGATGGGGCGGGAGAGAGTGGGGATTGAGGAAGGGACAGTTCAAATAAGGTTACGTCCATACAAGGTTTCATGACCAACCTCACCAACGTGTGTGGGCATGTGGGGCGGGTCTAGGGCGGCAGACACACCAAGTGCTGTGCACACGGAGGTCTGGACCACTTTAAATCTCACTACGATGTATAAGTACATTGTACAATAAAAGTATATACACATTGCACCAATAAAAGTACATATAGGTATAGATACTAGATATTAGATTAATATATAATAGATATTAGATATATATTATAGATATTAGATATATAGTTATAGATATATTATATGTAGGTGTTATCTATGTTATCTATATATCTATAGATATATGTAGATATATAGATATATATATTAGATATATGTTCATATCTAATAAATATTAGATATATTTAGATATATTCCCTCTCTTTTTTTTTTTTGCGGTACCGGGGATTGAATGCAGGGGCATTCTACCTCCGCGCTACACCCCCGGCCCTATTTTTTTATGCTTTATTTTGAAACCGGGTCTCACGAAGTTGCGGAGGGCCTCACTAAGTAGAGAGAGGGAGGGAGAGAGAGAGAGAGAGAGAGA
>PVJS01001887.1:0-90949 GCA_004027185.1 Glis glis | reverse complement strand
ACACACACACACACACACACACACACACACACACACAAACACACACACAGACACACACACAAAACAGGATCAGAGGTGTAGCTCAGAGGTAGAATGCCCCTCGGCTCAATCCCCAGTACCACCAAAAAAATTTTTTTTTAATTAAATAAAATGGGCTGGGGATATAGCTCAGAAGTAGAATGCCCCTGAGTTCAATCCCCAGGACCAAAAAAAAAAAAAAAAAACCCACAAGAAATACTCCTTATCTAGATGCAGATGGCCTTGGGAATCTTAACCTGGTGCTCTTCTATCTTGACTGCAAGCAGGAACTAACTGAAAACCCGCATCCTTAGTGGCTGGGATGGGGCGTGAGTATCCGGACTTCTAGCTGAGTCAGCACCCCTCCCAGGCTGAGAGGTCACTGAGCACTGAATAGGGAGCCAGGAAACCCATGTTCTCATCCCATATCCACCCTTTGCCCAGCCTTCAGCAGCTCTCTTAGCTTGCTGGAGACTTGGTTTCTTCACATGTAAAGCTGGGCAAACCTCCCTTGGTTGTGAGGAGACTGCGGACGGTTTGGAGCAAGGGAGGGCTCACTTCTATTTAGGGGAAGGTTCATGGGCAGCTGACAAGCCAGGTGTGGGAGCCAGCCCTGCCCCACCCCACTACTGCCCCCTTATCATGAGAGTGAACAGTAAGCCATTGAGCTGACTTCCTGGAAAGAGGTGGGGGAGGGAGAAGAGACCCAGAGAAGAGGGGGAAGTGGGAGGGGGGCCCATGGCCAGGAGCTCCAGTTTGTTTGTTTAAGTCCGGAACCACAGGAGATAATCTTTCCTGTTGTTAACAAAAAGATGAGGCATTATTGAAGAGACTGAGAAGGCCAGATGGTGGAGGGTGGGGGCGGGGCAGGAGCTTTGGCTCTGTGCGCTGTGGGGGGGGGCTGGGGTTGGGAGGGGGGTCTCTCCATCCACAGCAGCTTCTCCTGGGATCTGGTCTATGGCTATAGTAATCCCCTCATCTAACCCAAAATGCAGCCTTTATGGGCCAGTTCCTGCAAACTCACAGGAGTGGCGGAGCCGACTGGGGCCTGGGCAGTGCTGGAAAAGGAGCCTAAAGGCCAGAGGGTCCTGGCTGGGTCCACCAGACAGGTTGGTCCCCGGACTAGGGCTCAAGCAAGCGCATCCCTTCCTCTGCCCTCGCCCAGCACTGCTAGTCCAGCAGAGGCTCGAAGGGCAACAAAGCAGAAGGTTACAAAATGCCTGGTCTTGAGGATCAGGCCCACCTCCAGCACCGTGACCTTGGCCGAGTCATTTAACCTTTCTAGGCCTTAATTTTCTCCTTCATCTAGGGATGATTCTGGTGCCCTAGGATACTTGTGAGGACGAGGTGAACTCGTGCTTAAATGGGAAAGATTTAGCCCACAGTAAGTGCTCAGCAAATGTTAGCTATTAATAAAGTTGGTCCCTCCCCAAGGCCATCCTAACTCTGGAATCATCCCGGAGACTTGGGCTCCCCACTCAGAGGACTTGGTCTTCAGATGTCGAATTCCTCGGAAGGAGAAGTGGAGAGCCCAGTGCTGGCTAGTTAGGACGGCAGCAGGTGAAACCAGGCAGGGTCAGGAAGCCTGGGAGGGGGGAGCAGTGGATGGAGGCTTCAGGAAGACAGAGATAATTCTGTGTGAAGCCTTTGCCAGTTGCCAAGGAACCCTTTACCCAGGCCTAGAACTACAGAGCATCCGGCCTTTGGCATGGGAAGTCAGGATGGGGAGAAAGGGGCAGGAGGAAGGCCACACACTCTCCTATCACATGAGACGTGCAGCTGGGAGGGGACCCGAGGATCCTGACTCGCCAAACTGCATTCACATCATCTCCCCTGCACCTCCTTGTCCCCAAATAAAGACTGACATGTGTGCACAGAAAGAACAGAGGCAGTGGCCGCCCGGTGGCTGCAGCTTGAGGGATAGTGGACAGTCCTTCCTGCCCCCACAACTCTCTTCCTATCTGTCCCAGAATGGAGTGGGTGGGAGGAAGGAGCCTGGGGATGGTCCACTCTGGGCCTCTCACCACCATCTCACAAATGAGCTGATGACAGATGATGTCACTGGCTAATATGGGGCACATGCACATTTCTCAAGCATTGTGCAAAGGACTCTATGTGAATTGTCTTACAATAACCCTGTCTTCACAATTGTCTTCACAATAACCCTGTGAGGCAGTACTGTTATTACCCCTACCCCATTCTCCAGATGTGGTATCTGAGGCTCAGAGAGATAAAGTCACTGTCCATGGTCACACAGCTAGCAAGGGTGGATATGGGATTTAAGTCCAGACACTGGCTTCAGACACCTAATTCTCTCCACTTCTGCAAATGGCCTGTTTGTCCCCTGCTGAGAAATTGGTACCCAAAGAGACATATTCCCTGATGCCCACTGCTCCAGGCCAAGCTGGTGGCCCGGCCGCATGCTCCTGCGGCACCCTCCAGCTTCAGGCTTCATTCTTTCCAGTGCTCATGCTTGTGTCTCTAGAGACCCAACATCTGGGCTTTCTGCTTCCTTCCTTCACACTCAAGAGCTAGCTCTCCCTACAGAAAGAAGGCAGGTCTGGGGATGGTGCAGGGTGCAGAGAAAGGCTGGGTGCTGCTCTGGGTTTCCACAGCAACAGCCTCCCTTGTTACTGTCTCTGCCTGCCACCGAGAGAGCTGAAGAGGGTGGGGAGGTGGGAGAGGGTGAGGTCCTCCTCTCCTCTCTTTCCCTCCCTCACCTGCCCTGCAGCCTGCAGCCAGACTGAGCTGAAACCCTGCATCCTTCCAACTAGCTGGACAGAATCCCCCCACTCAGGGGGGATTCTACAGGCTGGGACTTTGTAGCTGAGGGTCCTCCCAGGCAGAACGGTAGCCTGGGACAATAGCAGTCTGCTCCCCAAATCTCAAAGGCTATGAACTCCCAACAGAGGACCTCATGTTTGTACTTTCAGGGTCTGCACAGGGCCTGGCAAAAGCAGATACTTGAATTCTTGTTGGATGGATGAGTGGGTAGGTGAATGGGTAGATGAATGGACAAACCAGTGATCCATGCTATACTCTAGCCACGACTGTTCATTTGTTCACTTCCCAAAAATGCTTTGTTCAGTGTCCCCTCTGTGTCTTTAGCAATGTGCTTCCCTCTGCCCACCCTTCCCCACCACACGGTGCTAACTCCTGCACCTTCATAACTCAGCTTAGAGGTTACTTCATCAGAATTCAAAATGCTTGCACTTCAAAAGACACCATCAAGCCAGGTGTGGTGGCGCACCCCTGTAATCCCAGTATTTGAGAGGCTGAGACAGGAGGATCACGGGTTCGAGGCCAGCCTCAGCAACTTAGTGAAGCCCTCAGCAACTTAGACTGTGTTTTCAAATAACAATTAAAAACAGGGCTGGGGGTATAGCTCAGAGGCAGCATGCCCCTGGGTTCAATCCTCAGTGCCAAAAAAAAAAAAAAAAGACACCATCAAGAACATGAAAAGACAAGCAGCAGCCTGGGAGCAACTGCTCGCAAAATGCACATCTGCTAAAGGGCAGGAATCTGAACATAAGCTGCGGAAAGGGGCCCCAAGGGAGGAGGCTGTCAGACGGGGTCTCCTGGACCCCTGAGTCTGGTCTCTCCGCAGAATTTGTTCTTTTAGAGCAGCCGGGCAGCTGAGTGGAGCCTCCAGGCCTGACTTGGTCCTTCCCTGGAGAACTGACTCAGCTAGGAAGTCTCCTTGGCCTCTTGCTGCTTCCCCATCTTCCTATCACCAGCCGCCTCTGCGCGGGCTCCCCCCAGTGGCCACCAGCAGAACTGTAGCTTCCTGCGGCTACTCATAGAGCCTGAGAGCGCTCAGACACCTGCTCCGTCCACCCTAGAAATGCCCTTGCTATACCCTGATGCTCTGGCAGAAGGCTTCCTGTTAAAGAGTACTGTGCTGAATATAAACAATAATATGCTTACATTCAACTAAACATGTTGAGTTAATTAGCGACCAGGGGTAGAGACAGTCAACCCCATGCTGATCCAGAGAGTAGGAATGTGAGAAGTTTTTGGGTTCTCCTTCCTTTTCCAGCACTAATCTCATTACTCCTTCAATCCCTATTTCTTTCAGGGAGCCCAAAGCACCCCAGGCTCCCAAGCCACCTCTCCAGTCCCTCTACCTTCACTTCCTTCTCCATCCCCACCTCCCAGCCTCCCCAGCTCCTGAGACCATCGCACTGTGCCCCTGGAACTCCACATCAGTTTCTCATTTTCTAAGTACTTATGAGCTGCTTCCTGTGTCCCCGGCACTGTTCTACATGATTGACAAATCTTAACTCCCTCACTCCTCTAAACAACCCTGTGAAGTGGGTATTAGTGGCTGCCACAGCCCCTAGTTCACAGATGAGTTAAGTAAGTTCCTTGCTCCAGGTTACCCAGCGAGGGAGCGTCAGAGCTGGGATTCACTGTGAAACCCGTATCACACAGATACGTCCCAGCTCCTCACCTTCCCACAGGAACTGAAACCTGAGACTCTCCTGGACCAGCCCCTCAGAGTAACTCTGTTTCTCCCCCAATACCACTGGCCCACTCGCTCCTCTGCAGCTTCCAGGCTCTCCTGCCCCTAATGCACCTGTCGGACCTGTGGGTGTCAGCCTAGACATCCCACGGCCCCTCTTTATTACAGTCATCAATCACTCTCTGGGTCACAGGCTCCACCTTGAGCCTCTCTCTTCCCTCTCTCCTTCAGTGATCTGTCCTTTGCCCCTGAGAGACATCTCTCTGCTTGTGGCTTTTGTCTCCTGCTGTCTCCAGCCTCTCTTTTGAACTGCATGCCACATGTCCTCCTCGCTGCTCCACATCTCCCTAGTATGTCCAGCGGAACCTCTGACCACCCTCCACCGCTCTGCATTCCCGCCCTGTTCTCCGGTCTTCCCCATCCGATGACAGCAATTCCATTTTTCCAGTGGCTCAGGCTAGAAACTGCGCACATCCTTGACTCCTCGCCTTCTCTCCCATCTCCCATCCTGTCTACTAGCAAACCTTGCTGGCTCCTTGTGCAAAGTATCTGACCCCTTACCACCTCCACCGCTTCCAGCCCAGCCCAGGCTGCCATTGTCTCCTACCTGGATCCTGACTTCCTTGTGTTTCTCTCTCTGCTTCTTGGCCCCTTCTCACCCCTCTATTCTCAATCAAAGTGATCCCTTTATAACCGAGGTCACTTCATGCCACTCCTGGCCTCCAGCCCTTCCCCATGCCTCTCCTTCTCCCCTGTCCAGACACAAGGCCAGTTTGCCCCCCTCAACACAATGGGCCAGCTCACACCCGGGGCCTTTGTCTCTGCATAGAGCACACTTTCCCACACCTCTGTAGTTTGCACCCTCTCTGTCTGCAAGTCCTGGCTCAAGTGAGGCCTTCATGATCCCCTCTGCAGGTTCCTCCCACTAGAATCTCACAAGCGAGGGCTTTTGTCATGTTTGCTAATGTATCACTAGCATCAATCTGGCACAAAGTAGCTGCTCACCAAACATTGAATGAATGAATGAATGAATGAGGCTACTTCTCTTGAATGGGAGTGAAGAGTGTGGGGGGAGGTGAGGCCTGGAGTAAAAAAAAAAAGCTCTATGGAATTCAGGACAGTCTTGCAGGTCAGTTCAAGCAGCTACCAGTCACCTCTAGTTTTTACCCACTCATTCCACTCTTACCCATGTCTGGAAAATACTGATGCCGGTGTCCCTGGCTCTGCCTTTGAGTCTGACAGGGACGCCCAGCCTCACTGATGGGCTCAGGCTCTAGGCAGGCAGGTGCTCATCTCCCTAGTTCCAAGGCAGGTAAGACAGGGACCTTTACTGAGGTCCTTTTTCCAGGCACACTGCATCCTCTGGGGCTCCTGCCTCTCCTAGAAGCTGGATCACAGAATTGTAGAATGTAGGGGTGATCACCAGGGAACCCCATCTGTATGAGCATCCCTTGAATACAGCGGTTCTGTCTTCCAAATTCAACGTTTTCACTCTGGGGCCTGCCCTGCCCTGTGCAATTTGTCAACATAGGTAAAGACAAGCTTCACTGGGGAACTGTGGAAAGACCCATCTGGATGTGCATTTTGCAGCTCTTTTTTAGAAAAGGTTGGAATGGGTACAAAAGAACTCTCCCAGGGAACCTGAGCTATTCTGTTGTCTGAGTTTAAGGAGCTATTACAGGATAAGGCTGGTTCCCCCTTAAGGGGTAACCTTCTTGCGTTGTGTGTGTGTGTGGGGGGGATACTGGGGATTAAACCCAGGGACATTCTACCTCCAAGCTACACTTCCAGCCCTATTTTATTTTTTATTTGGAAACAGGGTCTTGCTAAGTTGCTGAGAGCCTCATTAAATTGCTGAGGCTGGCTTTGAACCTGCAATTCTCCTGTCTCAGCCTCCCAAGTACTGGGGTTACAGGCATGCACCACCATGCCCGGCTACCTTCCTGCCTTTACAAAACAGTTCCAAGTCTAGTGCTGGCCCCTGGACCTGATGTGCCCTGGGTCTGGCCTGGCCAGTACTCTCAGGGCTCATCCCTGTCCCCCCGCCCCCGCTCCCCAGCACGCTTCTGTGTCTTGCAGAGTGAGGAGCAGACCTTGTGTGTGACCTGGAGACCCCTGTGCTCCCTCGGCAGCCTCCCAGGATGTCCAACTTGGCGGAGGGCATGAGCGTCGGGGGAAAGATACGCAACTTAACAGTGGACGAGTGCTTCCAGTCTCGGAGCACTGTCCTCCAGGGGCAGCCCTTTGGGGGGATTCCCACTGTGCTGCTCCTCAACATCATCTTGTGGGTGGTGAGTCCTGCTGTGGGGGCGCACGGTGAGGTCTCGGGTGGGATGGGCTATTGAACTGTCTCAAGGGATACAGCAGGGGCCCCCGTTGTCCAAATGGATCCCAGCCACAGTGATTTGAATTACTTGAGCGTCAGTCCTGCCCAGGGTGACCCAGGTGGGAGGACCTTGGGGAAGGAGTGGAGGAGCAGGTAGAACTCCTGGGGTTCTCGTCTGGACGCCCTTGTCTTAGTGCTCCCAAAGTGCCACCACCTCCTTCGGTTGACAAACTCTGGGCATCTCTCTGCCCAGGAGGCTGCTGGGTGCTAGGAATGCAGAGTTGACAGGATCAGCTCCTTCCCCAACAGAGCTCACCATCTGGCGGAGCAGCGGCCCTGGGGACTTTAGGGACAGGGTCTCCCCTGTGGGAATGCAGGAGGCCGCCCAGGGGAAGGCATCCATGAACTCTCCCACCCCATGTTGCTTTTCCTGGCCTGTAGCTCGTCATTGTGCTTTATTCCTTCCTCCGGAAAGCCGCGTGGGACTATGGGCGCCTGGCTCTGCTGATGCACAATGACAGGTGAGAAGGGCCGGAGTCGGGATGGGTGTGCCCCTCGCTCCCTTGGGAGGGAATGTGCTGCCGTGACCAGGATGCTCCCGGCCCGGGCCTACGCTGCAGCAGGTGTCCTGTTAGCAGGTGGCAGCCCGTCCCCAGCCCCCACTCTGCCCCTCCCTGCAAGAAGGGGACTTGGAGGGCAGCCATCTCTGGGCGCAAGGCCATGTTTTCCTCTGGTCTCAGACTTTCTGGATCCCGTGGCCAGACTCCCAAGGTGCATTGTGCACCTGGCAACGGAGGGGATGCTGTCTGTGCTCAGAGCTGCGTGTCCAGCAAAGAAGCCGCAGCACGCCTGCTACTGGCAGGAGCGGCGCAGGCGGCTGAGGCCTTTTCTCTCCTTTCGCCTCTCCCCACCCCCTTCTCGGCTGGCAGCCTGACCTCGCTGATCTACGGGGAGCAGAGTGAGAAGTCGTCTCCCTCAGAGATTTCCTTGGAGATGGAACGCAGGGACAAGGTGAGTACTGGGAGCGGCCTGGGCCCCTAGGATCCTGGCCCTGGGCAGGTGGTCGGTGTGCACAGGAGGCCAGCAGTGTGACCTTGGTAAAACTCCTCAGCAGACTCAGTTTCCCCATCTTAAAGGTGGAGATAGTAACCCTACCTACCTTCAAGGATGCCAAAAAAGTCTTAGCTAATTTCAATATCTTAGGGTGTGTGTGTGTGTGTGTGTGTGTGTGTGTGTTACTGGGGATTGAACCCAGGGACATTCTACCTCTGAGCTACTCCCCCCAGCCCTATTTATTTATTTATTTATTTATTTATTTATTGTGGTACTGGGGATGCCTTCTACCTCTGAGCTACACCCCAGCCCTATTTTTATTCTTTATTTTGAAACAGGGTCTCATTAAGTTGCAGAGGGCCTCACTAAGTAGCTAAGGCTGGCGACAAACCCAGATCCTCCAGTCTCAGCCTCCCAAGTACTGGGATTACAAGTGTGCGCCACCACACCCGGCTTATTTTTTTTTTTAATTTTGAAACAGGGTCTCACTAAGTTGCTGAGGGCCTTGCTAAATTGCTGAGGCTGACCTCCAACCTATGATCCTCCTGTCTTAGCCTACAGGTGTGTGCCACCATGCCCGGCATCTTATTTTTTTTAAGTGAATTTTTCTTCTCAAACCTCCAATCCTTCCCACAGTCCTAATCCTGCCTCCTCTACCCTCTTACTTGGAGCCAAGGACTCACCCCCCTTTCACATGGAAGATTCCAGCCATCAGGCAGGGACTCCCTCAGCCTCCTGCGCTACGGCCCCATATTCTGCTTCCTTCTCTTTCCTGTGGAGTGCCAGCCCTCCACCTGAGCTCATCCATCCATTCATTCATTTAGCCAGTTGCCGGGTACACCTGCTGTGTGCTAGCTACTGGTCTGGGAAGTGGGGACAGGGCTGTGAACACCATGGGGGCCAATTCCTGCCTCGTGCCACTTCCTTCCAGGCTGCGGACCACCAGACAGCTACACACAGGGTGACCGGTGCAGGATGGACGGGGCAAGGGAGGACATGACAGCCATGGAAGGGAGCTGTGCCATGGTGGTGGTCAGGGATGGTCCTGGAGGCAGGTGACATGCGAGCGTGGGCCTGAAGGCAGGGAGAGGGCCAAAGGCACGTCCTGTGCCCCCCATGGCCCCACACTGCCTGTCCCCTTTCCATCACAACTGGCCAGAGTGCCCTGTGCCTTGCAGTCTCCATTTCTCCTCCTGTCCCCCACTCCTCACCCTCCTCAAATGTGGAATCCCCCCACTCCACCAGAGCCCCAGGGCATCAGTGGTCCCCTGCCTCTGAATCCAGTAGACTTTCCTCAGTTCTCATCGTACCCCATCTCTCAAATGTCTGATCCTATAGACTGTCCTTCCTTCTTCAACCAGCGCTTCCAGTTGCCTCTGTGACGTCGAACTCTGCGGGTTTTTCTTCGACCTCTCTGTCTCCTTCGCAGGCTCCTCCTCCTGGAGTCCCCCCAGCTGACCCCAACCCCCTCCCCTCTCGCTCTCTCCTGAGCAATAACATCCACACCCAAAACCTCATTTGCCATCGCTATACCAATACCTCTAAGTTTCTATTTCCAGCTAATCCTGTCTCTGAGCTCCAGCCCTTTATCCAGTGGCCTTCAAAATAGCTCCATGTGGGCCAGGCGTGGTGGCGCACACTTGTAATGCCAATACTTTGGGAGGCAGAGACCGGAGGATCCGGGTTCGCGGCCAGCCTCAGCTCTCGCTCTCTCTTTACTTAGTGAGGCCCTCCGCAACTTTGTGAGACCCGGTTTCAAAATAAGGGATAAAAAATAGGGCCGGGGGTATAGCGCAGAGGTAGAACGCCCCTGGGTTCAATCCCCGGTACCGCAAAAAAAAAAAAAAAAAAATTGCTCCATGTGGATGTTGTAAAGGCATTTTGGATTTAACTTGCCCAAAGCATCCCGTGATATTTCTCCCTCCACCCCACCTGTTCTAGGCCCCTGGTCTGGGACCCTTCCCATGGTCTGCCTGTCTTGCTCTGACTCAGGCCCCTGAGCATGACCCATTTGTTATAAAGTTGTGTTGCTTTTAACCTTCCCAGTTTTGTTTCTCTCCATCTCTCCCCACAGCCCCGCCAGACCTCCATCAGCCTCTTGCTTGGATGCTGTAGCAGCTCTGAGTGACCCCTCTGCGTCCATACTCGCCCCTACCCCATCCATTTTCCACCTGCGTCCAGAGCCATCCCCATAAATGAGGACACAGAGGCCCCGGCAGAACCCTTCAATATCTTTCTAATGCTCTTGTAGCACACTGCAGGTGCCTTGCCATGGCCTGGTGGCTTCGTCTCTTGCTCCCTGTCTAGTCTATGTCTCTCCTCCCAACTCCCCAACCCCAGCCTCACTGGTCACCTTTTAGATCCTCAACAGTGCCTCTTCCTTCCTGCCACAGGTCTACCTCGCCCCTTTCCCCGGGGGGCCTTTCTCTGAGTCACCCCCATCCTTCGTTCAGATTTTAGCTCAGACACCAATTCCCCAGGCAGCTCTGACCACCCACCTGGGTCCAGATCTTTTGTCATATGTGCATGGAAAATGCGTTCCTTTTCTTTAACATCATTAGTGTTGTCCGTAATAGCCCCTCATCTGCACACTCAGTCTCATATGTCTGCCTGCTCACCACCGTGTCCCCCTATCTAGTGCAGTCTATCACATAATTTGCATCTGATACAGATGTGTTGCATGTGCTAAGTAAACAGAACATTCCTTTTGTGGTCACCCCTCCAAGAGACGGGGTTCTCTGCTTGCCAGGATCTGCCCCATCCAAAGCTTGAGACCTCAGACAAGTTACTTCATTTCTTAGAGGCCTCAAGTAGAGCGAGGACAGTAACACCTGCCTGGCAAGGTGGCTGTCAGGTTTGACTTTTAGACACATCACTGTGGGGTTTTTTTTCTTTTCTTTTCTTTTTTATGATGACAAAATTATTTTACTTTTAAAAATCTAAGAAGACAAGCCAGGCATGGTGGCGCACACTTGTAATCCCTGTACTTGGGAGGCTGAGACAAGAGAATCACAGGTTCGAGGACAGCCTCAGCAAGTAGTGAGACTCTCATCAACCTAGCGAGACCCTGTTTCAAAATTTAAAAAAATAGGGCTGGAGCCGGGCGTGGTGGCGCACGTTTGCAATCCCAGTACTTTGGGAGGCGGAGACCGGAGGATCCGGGTTTGCGGCCAGCCTCAGCTCTCTCTCTCTCTCTCCCTGTTTCTCTCTGTCTCTTTCTCTACTTAGTGAGGCTCTCTGCAACTTCGTGAGACACGGTTTCAAAATAAAGTATAAAAAATAGGGGGTGTAGCGCAGAGGTAGAACGCCCCCGGGGTTCAATCCCCGGTACCGCAAAAAAAAAATAGGGCTGGGGGTGTAGCTCAGAGGTACAATGCTCCTGGGTTCAACCCCCAGTCCCCCCCCCCCACAAATCTAAGAAGATAAATTATGGCAACAGAGCAGAGGGTAGAAAAATCAGTCAGAGCAGGAGAGAGAGCAGGGAGGTGGCCCGACATTGGCTGGCCAGACAGGGGCCCAGCCAGAGCTGGTTCTCACCAGAGTGCTCTGAACAAGCAGGGCAGGTATCATTACCCCTGTGTGGCGAGGCTGGGGACCAAGAGAGGTCCAGGGAACTGACCGCTGTCACTGGATCTTGTCAGCTGAACTGGCTCCAGGGAACCTGTGGCCCTTCCCTGCGGGGTCAGGGGAAGAGGCCAGGGAGTGTCTGCCTCCCATGCTGTGGTTCAGCTACTATACACACAGGGAAGCATCTGTATGTGCATGTGCATGAACACACGCAAAAGAGAGAGATCCATGTATCCCCATGGGCTCCCACATCTATGTGATTTTCATAGAGACATCAGCCACACTTCTACTTGTGACCTCTGCCCTTTCATGGATGGCCTATCCCCTGTATATTCCAGCTGTGTCCTTGCCAGTGTGTTGGCTCCACCTGCACACATGTCATGGAGGGGGTAGAAATGCATCCCCAGGAAGGTGTGTCTCAACTGTGTAGAGCAGTGGTGCCCAGCAGGAACCCCTTTACCCCCTTGAAAAATCACACCCCTATTTCCCCAAGGGGGGCAGTGGAGGACTCTCCATGCAGGGAGGGGTGACTGGACCTCTCAGTCTAAACCTTATCTAGCAGTCACCCCCTCCCTGGGGACGTTCCCAATCTCTGCTGCCACCACTATGCTAATCCCCCTCTATTGCTCTGACTCCTACCTGGGCATCGGTCCTTATTTTGGCTCCCAGGACATGGCTAGGGGAATGGCGTCCTTGCAGTAGACACACCTGATTGGCCATTCCCACATTTGTAGACCTGACACGGGGAAGGGATTTGGAAGGTGGGCCCTAAGCTGAAGGGAGCAAAGGACTTTCTTCTGTTTCTTTTTTGCCTGCCCTTGTTGCTTCCTTTTGCAAAAAGATCCCCTTCCCCAACCTCTGTGGTTCTGGAAGACTGTCAATCAAGTGGGCCTGCCTGGTTCATGGAAATTCACGTGACCCAAATGAATCCCATCAAGAGCCACAGCCTTGTCCCAGGTTTTGCTAAACCTCTGGGATCCCAGAAGGAAGCATGTATCAGTGTAGCTTGCCCAGCTACAGATCTGGCAGCTTTTGGAGCCACAGGCCCCAGCTTGCCCTCATAGGCATCCTTCCTAGGGACCCTCTAGACTCCCCCAACCTCTCTATAGCCCAGGCTGCCTTTCCCCACTGCCCAGAAACTCCAGACAGCAAGACCCCGAAAAAAAAAGCGTCTTCAACAGGACAGGACCCTCATATGTAAAAGCAGAAACCCAGCTCAATCTAGGGTAATTTGTGGCTCAAGTGTGGGGAAATTCAAGACTAGCAGCTTCTGCAGGCATAGCTAGATCCAGGAAGCCCTGCACTGCCCTTGGGACCCCTCTCTGGTTGTTTGCCCTCTGAGCTGGCTTTTTCCTCAGATGAGCTCTCTGTATAGCATCAAAGATGGCACCAAGCCTCTGCAGGCTTGATGGTGTTTACTGAGACGCAGGAACTTAGAGAGAGAGAGAGAGAGAGAGAGAGAGAGAGAGAGAGCGCTACCTCTTTCTCCCAACACCAATCTCAAGAGAATTTTTTTTTTTTTGTATTGGGGATTGAACCCAGGGGCATTCTACCTCTGAGCTACATCCCAGCCCTATTTTATTTTTATTTTTAAACAGGGTCTCATCTCTGAGTTGATGAGTATCTCACTACTTGCTGAGGCTGTCCTTGAACCTGTGATCCTCCTGTCTCAGCCTCCCAAGTACTGGGATTACAGGCATGTACTACCACACCCAGCTCCAAGAGAGTTTTAATTTTCTCCATCTGGGTCATGTTCCCGTTGGCCACCTGATCGCTGGAGGCAAACCCCTATTTGATGGACAGCCCATGGGACCACATGTGTCCTAGAGGGGCTTTTTTTTTTTTTTTCAGAAGGAAGAGACAAGGGACAGACATCCTCCCAGGAGTCCCCTCTTGCCTCCAGTCCTGGTTCCTCATACCAAGCCCCATTTCCTGTATCCAGATGGCAGGGGTGTCCACTCACTTCAGGAGACATCTCCCTCAGCTGTCACCCCAATTCCACATGGAGCCTTGGGCTCTTTCCTGGAAGGAGGCCCCTCCTGGACACTGCCGTGGAGGCCTGGGTCCCCAGAGCCGGCCAGGGCAGGCAGGGCCTGGGTTTTCTCACAGTTTCTCTTCTTTTTCCCCAGGGTTTCTGCTCCTGGTTCTTCAACAGCATAACCATGAAGTAAGTGCCTGCACTCTGCGAGCCTGTGACAGTGTTGCCTTGGGGTGGAAGGGTGGAGAGAGGGAGTCTCGTGAGAATTAGTGGCCCCGCTGCCGGGATGACAGGCCTGAGCTCACCCCACCTCCTACCTCAACCATCGCGGGGAGAGGGTGCTTGCTGGGGTTACAGCTGGTGAAAGGGAACTGGACGTAGCCCACAGCCCATGCCACCCCTGTCACAGCCCTGGGGGAGCCATTACTCCCATGCATATAAAATGACTCGGAGAGCTCCACACCAGGAATAGAAATCCTTTCTGCATGCTGTTTTCTTGATTTCTGTGCACATCATTCATTGTACTTGTTAAGAGGGAGCAAACACATCAGGTAGAGAGCGGACTTCCTCTCTCTGTGCCCGTGTTACAGAGGGACAGCCCATGCCCACCTCATCTTCTGGATTTCTGTGGTGCCAGACCCACTTGGCAATGACCCAGACCTCAAGACACCTGTTTTCTCCTGATTCCGCAACACTAGCCAGACACTTCAGCCAAGCAGATTCCCTCAGTGCCTGTGCATATGTGCACACTCATGCAGCCATGAATACACACACACACACACACACACACACACACACACACACACACCATACCACACAGCTCTGCCCTGCACCTGTTCAAAGGTGCCCTGCACCTGTTCAGAGGATCCCGGACTCTCCCTGAATCTGCCTTCAAACCCCTCCTCCTGGGTACTTGCTTGCCTGGTGACACCTGCTTTAGGGTATAGCCTGACTGCTCCAGAGGCCACACATGCTAAAGGCCTGCGTGGGCCTCTTTGTGCTTCTTTGCGGAGGCTGGTTGGACTTCCTCCTTCTTGTACCTCCACACCCACCAGTCAAGGTCAGCCCCTCGAGGGCTTTGCAGGGAGGCTTCCACTTTGTCACAAGACCCCACCCCCCAGGGGCTTCCAGGGTACCTCTGTTTCTCCAGACCTGCTGAAAGCCTGGGACCTGGGGACCTCAACTGGGCCTTGGGACTCCCCAGCTGGCCTAGGACCAGTGGCCTCTGGTGTTTGGTCCCAACTCCACTGCTGAGGGACTCCCCATGGCCTTGGCCTCCAGTGTTCCCTCCTCATCCATCATGGTCCCCAGGAAGTGATGCAGCTCCTTTGTGTGGGGTCAAGAATCGGCCTCTCTCCTCTTAGCCACATGTGGGTGGGTAGAGGGGAGAGTTTTATATTTCTTGGCTCCCTCTCTGATTGTGCTTGGTTAATTTATTAAACATGTACAAGCCAGCATAAATGCATTTTCATGAAGAGGAACATAAAAGTCCATCTCCAGTCTTCTCCATAAGCAACCCTGTCAACAGTTTCATTTTACTTTTTATAAGCATTTACCTTATCAGCATGGTCCGGCTTCCTCACTCTGGCCAGCCTGGCAGCGTGCAGCGTTCTCTCGTTGTGGTTCGCAGGTGTTCCATTTTGGTTTAAGGAACTAAGACAATCAGCTTTTTAAATTTTTGTGTGTGTGTGTGGTACCGGGGATTGAATGCAGGGGCGTTCTACCTCCGTGCTACGCCCCGGGCCCTATATTTTATACTTTATTTTGAAACCGGGTCTCACGAAGTTACGGAGGGCCTCACTAAGGAGAGAGAGAGAGAGAGAGAGAGAGAGAGAGAGAGAGAGAGAGACAGGGAGAGAGAGAGCAAGAGAGCTGAGGTTGGCTGCGAACCCGGATCCTCCGGTCTCCGCCTCCCAAAGTACTGGGATTACAAGCGTGCGCCACCACGCCCGGCATCAGCTTTTTAAATAGGGTATACCCACATCACTGGTGCTGCGTGCGGTGCCTGCATCATAGCAAGCGCTCAGCATGTTTGCAGAAGTAATGACAGAGTGACTGATGCCTGAACCCACACGTGTGTGCTTTGGGTTCCTCAGTGTGCGTCTTCACATGGCCTCTCTCGTGATGTATCTGCGAAGCTCAGTGAGCTGCACTCCAGGCACACCAGAGGCCTTGAGAAGAAGGGCAGAATTTCCAAAACAGTGAAAACTCGTGGGGTGCTCTTCTTCCCTCCCTTTCCTCTGCCTCCCTCCTCACTGAAGCTGTGGCCACATTGGCTCCTGAAGAATGTTCCTGTTTGTGTCTCTTCCAGGGACCAGGATCTGATTAACAAGTGTGGGGACGACGCACGCATCTACATCATGTTCCAGTACCACCTCATCATCTTCGTACTCATCCTCTGCATCCCCTCCTTGGGCATCATTTTGCCCATCAACTACACTGGAAATGTTCTGGGTAGGCAGGGCTCAGCGGGCCCTGGGGCCTGGGGCCACTAGACCTGAGATGCAGCCTGGTAGGCCAGACAGGGCTTGGGCATTGGGGATCTAGAAATCTGGATTTCAGTCCCTCATCTGGAAGGTAGTTGTCGAGTGACCTTACCAAGCCATGCTTCAGTTCTTTCTTGTGGAGACTGAAGATGATCCTGCCTTTAATTGACCCAGGGCCTGGCACAGAGCAGGCTTGGAGTATCAGTTGGGTGCAGAACCACGGGTTTACTCGTGACCCCACAGCACAGTGGCCATGGAGGCCCTTTCGGGACATGTGGCCCACTGAAAGTCCCCTGAACTCAACTACCTGGGAGGAGGAGGTTTGGGTTGGAACCGGAAGGAAGAGCAGGATGTAGGAAGGCATCTCTAGAGCCCGGGCTTTCATTCAGGAACCTTGAATTCTGGCGCCCCGCCCCTCGCCACCGCAGAGCCAGTCTCAAGGTCAGCACCTTTCTTCCCTTTCAGACTGGAATAGCCACTTTGGCCGGACCACCATTGTCAATGTCTCCACAGAGTAGGTACCTGATCTTTTACCTCCTGTTCTACTGACTGGGCACTGGTGGGCAGAGAAGGTCCAGTGTGTGGGCTCGTAACTTGGGCACCACTGTGCCAGGGAGAGAGGGCCCTGAGTGGGATGGCAGGAGTTGCATTCTCTTGCTGGGTAGGGCTCTTGGTGCCTCAGTGTTCCCATCTGTCATGAGCAGAACTGCCCAAACGGGCCGCTCCTAAGGACTGGAGAAAATGCTCCTGTGTGCTTACTATGTCCAGCTCCCAGGAGGCAGAGATCCTATGCCTAGGACAGGGTTAGGATGTTGTCCCCTGCCCAGTCGTGGATTCACGTCAGCCCTCATATAATCAGTGAACCACGGACCTGCCAGTTCTCCCTCTCTGATTCCACGGTGGGACAGAGGCATCGTACAACAGGTGTGAGCCCCATCTGTGCCATTCACTGGCTCTGGATCTGGGCGGTGCGCCCTCCCCCGCTGAGCTTCATTCCTCATCCGTGGAAGGGGCGGCTGTTGGACATGATCTCTAAGACGCCCTTCCCCCGCCCCTCATCACAGTTTAAGAACCTGTGGGTATCAACATCAGCCAATCTGACTGGCAGCAAAATCAACCTGTACTGAGCCCAATGTGGCCCTGCTGGTCCACGCTGAGGCCCCCTAGACATCTCGGCCAGGCTTGGCCGCCTCCTGACAGAGCTGCAGAAGCAGTTCCGCCAGTGTGGGTGGGGATCACACTCCTGCCCTCCCCGCCCCTCTGCTCCCCACCCCTGCCATATACCTCAGGGCAGCTGGCTTAGTCCAAACTCTCCCATCGGCAGAGCGGGGCGCAGCACCCCCTCCTGTCCCCTTGCAGCAGCTCCTCCCTGTGCGCCACTGACCCAAGCAGAACCATCAGCTTTTTCCCTAGGTGCCAGCCCGACCCATAAAAGTGAATTCTAAAGAGCAGCAAGGAGCCCTCGGTGTGTGAAAATCCATGCTTGGCAGAGAGCTGGAATGTTCTTTCCAGACCGAGGCCCTTGACCTTCCACAGAAACTGGTGGGTGAGGCGTGTGACAGGCCAGGCCCTGGGGCAGGCAGTGGAGGTGATGTCTTGAAGCGAGGCATCCCTTCTTGCCTCCAGCCAGGCCACACGGGTGGGCCCTGCTTCTGAACAGTCATTCTGGCCAGATGCCTCGGGACGGCGTCCTGGGAGCCACAGCAGCGATGGAAACCTGGCCCACATGCCACTGTTCTCCTGCCCTGGGGCAGGGGAGTGAGTGAGCCCTTGTGCCACATGTGACTCCAGCCCGTTCCCTTGGGCTGCTGGGCAGCATGGGGGAAGTATTAAGCAGGTCGCAGCTCTGGCCCCCCTCCCAGAGCTGCCGCTGTGACAGGTGATCTGGGGCAGGTCACTACCACTCTGGCCCATTCCCCCCTGGGTAAAACGAAGGTGACCGCTGAACCACCCTGCAGGGCTCTGGGAGTCTAGGGGGAAATGCACATAAAGAACTTAGTCCTGTCCTGGATCTGGTATATAGTAAGCACTCAATAAGTGTTCGCCCTTACTAGCCGGAGTCAGGCCCCCGACCACCACTGCCACCCCCTTCAGGGTGTCTGAGAGTTGGGACTTCAAGAGGGTGGTCTTGGAGGTCCGGGGACACTGTGGTGGCGGTGGGGTCTGGGGACACTGGGGGGTGGCTCCAGGAAGGCTGATCTCCGCTCTACTTCCCCCGCAGGAGTAGCTTCCTGTGGCTGCACAGCATCTTCGCCTTCTTATACTTCCTCACCAACTTCCTTTCCATGGCTCACCACCGCTTGGGGTTTGTGCCCAGGAAGAACCAAAAGGTGAGTAGATGAAGAGCCCGCTCCTGCTGGGCCAGCCACGCCCAGACTCAGAGCCGTCCCAGCTCTGCACACCCCATGGGAATGGTCCCTCTTGCTCAGGGGCAAGCTCCTCCTCCCCTTACCTGGTGGGTAGTTGCTGCTTCCCTGTGCTCCCCACCCCACCTCCCGCCCCCGCACAGCCATCCTGGTTGTTAAGCCATGGAAACTGTTCACACTGGTTGGTAAACAGCTGCTGCCCGTCCATCCCTCTACTTCCCACCCTGCTCCTCTGCTGCCTGTGCCCCTTTCCAAGGCTCCCTAGGCCTCCCATTCACAAACTAAAACGACTAAAACTCCAACCCAAGTGATCAGAGCCCCCTGCTGCCCACTCCAGCCATGCCCAGGACTTGGCCTCTGCGATCTCTCTGAGGTCACAGACCCCCATGCTGCCCCTGGTATGTCCCCACTCTCTCAGCCCCAGTGACCTTCTTCCCACCTCCCAGGCAGATCCCGAGACCAGGACTTGAGTAGCATTCGTTTATTTAGGAGGTGATCTCAGGAAGGCCAGTAGGGGAGCGGGGACCTGAGGGAGCACGAGAAGGCAGCCTATAGAAGTGAGTGTCTAGGAGCAGCTTCCCAGTGTGGGCGACTGGAGCGTAACCCCGCAGGAACTCTGGGAGCCAGTGTAGAACATGCACATGTGCCCTAGAATTTTCCCAGTCTGCAAGTGAACAATTGGGAGTATTGACCCCCAACCCCCTCCACTGACCTACCTGTGCACTGGTTGAAGGCTGATTTGGGGGAATTTAACTCTTCACTTCTTGACCTCTACTTACTCCCAAGGCCAGGAAAGAGCATTCAGGCAGACACACCGCAGCCCCTGGTGCGCAAGAGATGAATGCTCAGGGACTGTGGGCAGGCACTGGCAGTACCACCTGCTAGGACCAGCGCCTGGCTCCAGGGCAGGGCCTTCAGGCTGTCTGTGCGCTGTGGGGAAGGACAGCCATGAAGAGGGGCATCTCGGCTCCACCCTCAGCTGGTCAGAGTCTCAGTGGCATGCTGTCTGCTTTCCCAGGCCATCCATCCTCATGGACTGACACAGAGTACAAATCCACACCCCCCAAAAAGCCACCCCAGTGCTTCAGCCTGCCAGAAATGGAGGTTTGTGTACCCTTGACCTGTCTGGACTCAGCTACTTCAGCTTTTCTTATTGTTACCAGACACTTCTGCCAAGACCCCCCGTCTCTTACAGCACAGTTTGCCAGACTGTCATCTTGAAGGTGGCGGCTTAGGAAGGCATTTCCCACCCACACAATAAAATAGGAAGTTTGGGGGAGGCTTCCCCAGCCTCTCCCCAGAGTCTTGCTGTGTTAGTTTCTCCTTACTGTAACAAAATACCTGAGGTAATCAACTTCAAAAGAAAAAAGGAAGCCAGGCCTGGTGGCACACACTGCAATCCCAGTATTTGGGAGGCTGAACAGGAGGACCGCAGGTTCGCAGCCAGCCTCAGCAACTTATCGAGGCCCTCTGCAATTTAGTGAGACCCTGTTTCAAGATGAAAAAAAAAATAGAGCTGGGAGTGAAGCTTGGAGGTAGAAGGCCCCTGAGTTCAATCCCTAGTACCACAAGGAGGAGGAGGAGGAAAAGGAGGAGGAAAAGGAGGAGGAAGAGGAGGTGTAGTAGAAGGAGGAGGCTGTTTTGGTCACAGTGTCGGAAGCTGCAGTCATGGTCAGTAGGCCCCATTGCTTTGGGCCTGTGGAGAGGCAGCATGTCATGGTGGGAGCATGGAGTGGAGGAAGCTTCTCATGTTATGGCAGCTGAAGCAAAAAGAGAGAGAAACAGGAGGATCCCAATATCCACTTTGAGGGCACATCCTCAGTGACCTGAGACCTCCCACTAGGCCCCACCTCTTAAACATTTCTACTACCGCTCAAAAGCACCAAGCTAAGGACTAAGGACTAAGCCTTTAACTCATGGGCCTTTGGTGAACATTCCAGATTCGAACTATAGCACTTGCTTACTCCCCAACTCCCCCGCCCCATCTGGAATGGTGGGAATTACAGGGAGACCAGAATTCCTTATGGGGCTGCATGGGCAGCAAGTGGGTATGAGCAGCTCTTTCCAATCGTGGAGCTTTGGTCCTCCACCTGGGGGGACAGGGACCCAAAAGCCAGGCAACAGAGAATAAGAGAGGCACAGTTTGCTGACCTCAGGGCTGCATGGCTCAGCCAGGATGCCTAGGCTGGAGAAACTGGCACTTGCTTCCATAGCAGAGAGGCCCTGGGCATCAGGCAGCCTGGTGTGAGCAGAAGGCCTCCTCCCCAGGGGCTCTGGGTCCCCCAGAGAGTTCCTTTGCAAGCACAGTCCTCTCTCCATTTGTGCCCCTCCAGGTCACCAGGACATTAATGATCACCTATGTGCCCACAGACATCCAAGACCCAGAGATCATTATCAAGCATTTCCAGTAAGTGGGGTGGATGGCTGAGGCTGCACCGCCTCCTCCGGCATCCCTGCCTGCTCCTCATGTGGGTATGAGTTAGCACAGCATGCTGGGGCTAGGGATACCCCAGGTGCTAGCCCTCCCTGAACTCTGCTCAGGATCAGCTTTTCAGAACAGGGAGGGCCGCTGGGGTTGGAGCAGGGTTTCTGAAGCCAGGGACTCCCTTCATGGCATGGGTGTGAAGCAGAAGATGTTTTCTTTTTCCTGTGGCTTCAGCTACAGAGTGCAGGAATCCCCTCCACCATCTCTGTCTAGGGCATCTTGAGACCTCTTCAGTGACCCCTAGTTCCTGGTTCCAGGGACACTGTCCACTGAGCTAATTATCTCTCATGAGCAGCTCTTTCCTGTGTCCCCTGTCCTTGGAGCTCTGCCCCCTGCTGTGTCCTGGACCATCTAGGAAGGATGTGCTAAAGTTCATATTTACCAGAGTTCAACTCTGAAGGTAGTTTGGCCTTAGCGACAAGGATGGATTCTCTCATCCCCAGAGGTGGGAACCCCAGGCAGCTGAGCCACCTAGCCCTGTGGGTTGGCAAGCTGGCCAGGGGTAGCGGCAGCATGCCCCCGCCCCATAGGCCAGCTCAGCATCTGTGTTTGTGGCTACAGTGAGGCCTATCCAGGATGCGTGGTGACCAGAGTCCACTTCTGCTATGACGTCAGGGACCTGATCGACTTGGATGACCAGAGGTCAGGCTACAGCCATGCCTGTCCAGATCTGGGGTGGGGTGCAGGGGGAGGGTGGGGCTTCGCTGGCTCCTGACCTCCTCCCCTTGCTGCCCACCGCTGACAGGCGCCACGCCATGCGGGGCCGGCTCTACTACACGGCCAAGGCCAAGAAGACCGGGAAGGCGATGATCAGGCTCCATCCCTGTGCCCGCCTCTGCTTCTGCAAGTGCTGGACCTGCTTCAAGGAGGTAACTGTCAGGGGCGTCAGGACAGGGAAGGGGTGGGACCCTGGGGTCCAGGCTCGCCCTTTGTCCACGCCCTCCTGTCTCAGGCTCCATCAGGTCTGCCCAGTGCTTCAGCATGAGCTCCGCCCTCCCTTTCCACCATGTCCTACCTCCCTGTTGAGCTTGTAGAGGAGCTAAAATCTTTCTGGGGCCGCTCCCAGGGCAACTTAGGGAGGCTTGCTCTGGACAGAAGGACCAGAGGGGACATGACAGGCTACAGTACGCTGCCAAGCCTCAGGCTTCCAAAGAGCTAGGGAAGGAACAGGTGAAGGGAACAGGCTCCACCTTATCGCCCAATCACAGAGGCTAGAAGGGGTCTCAGAACGTGGGCTCCTGCTTCAGAACAGGACTGGACTCCAACTAGACCAGAAAAGGAACCACCCCCCCTCCTCTGACAAAGCTACACATTCTGTTGCTTTCCGGGGTCCACCCAAGTCTGAAACACCCCTCTACCCCACCGTGCCTCACCGTCCCCAGAGCTAAGGGCAGGGAGTGAACTGCAGCGTCAGCCTGTGGCCGCTGTGGAGGTGGCTTCAAGGTCCCCCCAGCCCCTGGGTGCTGGGTGGAGTGAGGCCTCTGGGGCTCCCGTCTCCCCAGCTCTGAGGGCTGCCTCCTCCTCCTCCCCCAGGTAGATGCAGAGCAGTATTACAGTGAGCTGGAGGAGCGGCTGACAGACGAGTTCAATGCCGAGCTCAACCGTGTTCGGCTGAAACGTCTCGACCTGATCTTTGTCACCTTCCAGGACTCCAGGATGGTGAACCGGTGAGTGCAGGGCTGCAGCTTGCAGCCCCAGCCCAGCCCCAGGGGAGCCACTGCTCCTCCACGCATCCTCTCTCACCCCCATTCCAGACCAAGGGAGGAGGAGAGAGAGCCTCCCTCCAGCTGCTGAATTCTGACCTTCCCTCCTCTCTGCTCCTCACAGGCAGCCGCCATCTTGCTTCTCAGAGCTTGGCCACACCCGTTTCCCCAGCTGCCAGGGTGGGCTCAGCTTGTCTCCAGGGAGGTCCAGGCCCTGGGCTCCTCACTCCATGTGTCCTTGCTTCAGGACAGAGGTGGTCAGCGTAGCCTTTGACCTCTCAGTTCCTCTTCCAGATCTTGCCAGGCGTGATAGCCACTTTACCCTCTTCACAGACACATCACCCCCTCCTCACCACAAGTGAGCCAAGAGACAGAAGCCTGACTTGACTCTTCTCTTCTGCCATAGGGCTCCCCTTCTTCACAGCCCTCCAGCCCCCTCCTCTTCTGTCCCCACTCGACAGGGAATGAATTAGGTCTACTCTGGAATGCTCCAGAAGGATCCTTAGGACTGAGCTAAATAGATGGAAGCTTTAGAATCAGTTTCTGAAGAATTGTGGGGGCCCTCCTCCTCTGTCTGATTGGATTTCTTCTCTCTCCAACTTTGTTACTGATATATGTCCTGTCCACCTCCCAGAGGGTTGACAAGGCATATATATATATATATATATATATATATATATATATATATACACACACACACACACACACATATATATATATAAATATTTGTAGTAGATATATAATCTATTTTTATGTATATATATTATATAAAGCAATATACCCATGTAAGATAACACTGTTCATTTCCCAAGGCATTACCACTGGTAGAAGGATCTGAGGCTTAATTACAGCAGAATATGAGTTAGATGGGCTCCAGTGCCCACACCTGTTCTCTTCCGTGTATCTTGAAGCACCTTACTTTAGGAACCTGTGCAATCCGGGCTCTATTAGTCACTAATGAGCACAGTGTGAGGCACACAGGAGGAATTCAATAATCAGGAGCTATTGATATCAAGATGAGGCTAAAATTAGCACCTTCCTCACACCCTCAAAGGAAGCGCGTGCCAATGCGCTACCACTGCTGATAAGGGGAAGGCGGGATTTGAGATCTGTGCACTCCCTCCTCTTCCTGAACAGTCTAGGCCCTTGAATGCCCCTTCCCTCCAGATGTTGGATTTTTTCTAAGGCCCACCTCTAAGGTCCTGGGGGACATATCCAAGGCCTCAAGGTTCCCCAGGAAGTGGAGAGCCCCACCAGTGGGACTGCCACAATGGCCCTGGGACCCTGGCAAGAGGCCCTTCTAAGCCTATCCTCCCACCCCCAAACCTGTCTCTCCCTCTCTCTCTCTCCTGTCTCTACAGTATCCAGGAAGATTACAAGTATATCCAGTGTGGTGTGTACCCCCAGCAGTCCTCAGTGACTACTGTCATCAAATCCTACTACTGGAGAGTCACTAATGCCCCACACCCCAAAGACATTATTTGGTAAGCCTGCTGTGACCCTCCCCTCTCTGAGCTCCTCTGAGACTGAAGAAGGCAACAGGTCAGGGCCTCCTGTCCCCGCCTATGGCCCAACAGAGATTCCATAGGGACCAGGCACTGTGCAAACACACCCCCTGAGAGACTGTGCCATGTACCTCCTGAGCACCACAGCCTCTGCCCACCTCCAAACTCACCACAGATCCCCAGCCGATCCTCGGGGAAAATGTTTTTTCCTACAGAAAAGACTCAGATCCATTTTTTGCTCACCTGTGAAATATGCTCTAAGCCTTTACAAATGGCGTGGCTACGGGGAAGGCCGAGCAGTCCACCACATGTAGGGGGCTGAATTAGACCAGGGCAGCCTGGGTCCACAACTGGCATTCAGGACCCAGGTCCTAAGTGCACCTCCCTGCTCCATCCCTCCCCAGGAAGCACCTGTCCATCCGCCGCTTCAATTGGTGGGCCCGCTTTATCGCAATCAACACCTTCCTCTTCTTCCTCTTCTTCTTTCTCACCACGCCTGCCATCATCATCAACACCATCGACATGTACAACGTCACCCGCCCCATCGAGAAGCTGCAGGTGCCTCCTCTGCTCAGGCCAGGCCTGGGGGCCCCAGGGAGATCAAGGAGGAACTCAGGCGAGGATGGGCTGGAGGGCCCCTGGGATGGGGCTGCGGAGCCTAGACACCACCAACACGGTGGAGGTGGAGTGGTGTCCATGGTGGGGTAGATTCCGTGTGCTAACTGGGGTGAATGTGGGTGATCGCCCATCTTGGGGACAGGGGTTGGAGAGGAAAGGGAGAGTGGAGGAGATGCAGGCAGGTCCTGGGGTGACTTTAGGAGGACGAGTCAATGAGGGCTTACAGAGTTCCTTTAGATCAGGGGCTACAGAGGGCGTGGCCATTGTAAATAGCTCTAGCTCTAGATTTTAGTGGAAAAAGCACAGCTCTGTCTCCCCAAGTTTTCTAGGGCTGAAAGTTCCCAGTAGAATTGAGGGTGAGAAGAGTGACCCAACACATCCCTTGGAGAGAAGTGGGACCTTCAGATCTGTCTCTGCCTCCCTCACCTCCAGACACCTGCACTACCGCTGGGAGCCATCCTGGGGGCTAGAGGACGCCTCCTACTGACAGGGCAGATCCAAGGAGGTGCTGTCCCAGTTCCAAATCCTGTGGCCTCCATCCTGTTCTAATGAGCTAGGAAGCTGCTTCTTCCATATTGCCTCCCCCCACCCCCACACACATTCCCAGCAACACATGCACACACAGTTGAGCCACACCACTTCTTTTGCTCCCTTTGTCAACTCTACAATAGGCCCCAGGCCACACACATGCTGGGAGCCCACTGCCCTCCTTGGAATCCCTCTGTCACCGCCGCCCTGCGCTCCCCTCGACTCACACACATCGCAGTAAAGTCAGTGTTGTCCCTCTGAGCCCTGAGACATGAGTGACAGCAGCTGGCTCTGGCCTTATGCTGAAGTCTCTAGGGAAAGCTCAGGCTGCCCCTCCAGTGACCTCATCATGGAAGGCCTAGTCCTCTGGGAACTCCACGTGACCTTGAGGTTCAGCCTCTGCCTGCCCCCAACCAAGGGCTCCTGGCCAGGAACGCACCTGAGGAAGGCCCAGCCCACGCTGCAGACCTGCTCTCAGGCTGAGCTGGATGTGGAGAGGCGGGGGGTGAGGGAAAAGCTGGGGGGCTTGCAAGGGGAAGGGGCTTCAGGCACTGATGTCTCTCCTGCCCTTCTCCTTTCCTGCCCATACAGAGCCCAATTGTGACCCAGTTCTTCCCCTCCTTGCTGCTCTGGGCCTTCACAGTGATGCTGCCTCTGATAGTCTACTTCTCTGCCTTCCTGGAGGCCCACTGGACCAGGTGAGCTGGGGACTCCTCTCCTACCCCAGCTGCTTTCCCCAGCCTCTTCCCCCACCAGCCTGGCGCTTGTTCCTCCCATCTGGCCTAAGGATTAGAATTGATATGGGATGGTTTTGATACCTGAAACCATCCCAGAAGACCAATAGGTGTTTTCTTTTTGTCTCTAGACCTCTGCTCTTGGGGAAGCCAACAGGGCCACCATCTAAGGGACATGGGGCAAAAACTAAGCTCTCCTTGGGCTTCTCCCTTAGCCCTCAGGGCAGTGCCAGGAATTTCAGGCAGAAAGCACAGGAGGAAAAACCTTGCTCACTGAACACCAGGGTGAGCAGCTGTGGATATAGCAGAGGGGACCACGAATGCAATCTCACTGGGGACACATTTGGCCCACATGATGCCAACATTTTAAACAGCCAGGGGATTTTCCATTTGTTAGCCCTGATACTTCTGTGGTGGTAGCTAACTGGGTAGAAAGTACTTGTCATATCCTGGGTGAGTGGCACTGCTTTGGCCCAAAGGCTACAAGGGGTCTCAAAAGTTATTTCCTGCACCCAAAATTCACACCATTCTACCAGGCAGTAGAAGCAGTAGTTTGTCCTAGCAGAGAGCCTTCCTGGCTTTTCCTCTGGCCAAGAATAAGACTTATATTGATTGTTGGAATTCTTCAGGGATTCTGAGTATTACTGGTAATGTGTCTTTGATACAGAGATGTCACATATATGGCATGCGTGCCCTCCCTGCCTCCCCTGCCCCATGCCCAAGGCAGACATCGTTGGGGGCATTGGCATGCACTATTGGGCCAGTTTCCTAGCCCAGAGAGCTCATGCACACATGTTCCTTCTCCCCCCGCCCCCAGTTAGACCTTTAGTGGTTCCTCTGTCTCACACACTGATGAGCATCTCTCTTTGTCTCCTCCCAGATCAAGTCAGAATCTGATCATAGTGCACAAGTGCTACATCTTCCTGGTGTTCATGGTGGTCATCCTGCCCTCTATGGGACTGACCAGGTACCTCACTCCCAGTGACCCCTCCTCTCTCAGCCAGGCTCACCCTAGAGTTGAAACCTCCTCTTTCAGATCCCCTAGGCCTACCTGTGGTTGCTGCAAATCCATTCCTCAAATGAGAGTCCCGTGCCTGTCATGGGCATGGCTTGAGCCAGGTATCATACAAACTCTAACGTGTCAGCCATGAACTCTGCCCTAGCTGGGGAGACACGGCGTGCCTGCCAGCTGACTGACAGCCCAAGGGGGAAGAACGCAGCCAACGTGTGGTAGAAATTCACAAGAGGGACAGAGCACTGTGGGAGCAATGGCTGGTGAAGGTTTGCTGGAGGAGGTAGCCTCAAGCTGGAAGGCCAAAGGGTTAGGGGCACAATAGCCCAACCCTAAGAAGGAAAAGGGGCAGTTGTGGACTGGCCAGCTAGAACCAAGCAAGGGCCTTTGGGGCCTGGGCAAGGGAAGATGGAAGGAGGGAAGTCAGACAAGGAGGAATTGAATGCTAGCCTTGACTTGTAGATTCACTAACTAAAGGGCCGACTTTGTTCTTGCTTCTAGTTTGGATGTCTTTTTCCGCTGGCTCTTTGACATCTACTATCTAGAGCAGGCGACCATCAGGTTCCAGTGAGTACTCCCCTGTGTATACTGGGGCTTCTGTGTGTCCACACTGGGGTGGATATATGTACCTTTCCCTGAGTCCCAACACCTGCACTGCTCACAGGGGTGTAGACAGATGCACATGGATGCTCTCTGTGCACTGGACCCCTTTGCAATCTGGTAAAGTGCAGGGATCCCTTCTTGGAATGATGTTTTTGAAATTATTGTGGATTACAGGAAGCTATTAAAATGATATGAGGGATCCTGTGTACCTGTCATTTTGTATGACAATAGAACAAGATTTAAAAAAACACAAGAGATTAGCTTGGTATGATGGCTACATGCCTGTAATCCCAGTACTTGGGAGGCCGAGACAGGAGGATTGAAGGTTTTCCGCCAGCTTCAGCGATTTAGCTCGAATCTCAGCAATCTAGCAAGATTCTGTTTCAAAATAAAATAGGGCTAGGTGTGTAGCTCAGAAGTAGAACACCCTTGGGTTCAATCCCTAGTACCACCACCAAAAAAAAAAAAAGAGAGAGAGAAAGAGAGAGATTGGCCAGGTGCAGTGACTCATACCTGTAATCCCAGTGCTTGGGAGTCTGAGACAGGGGGATCACAGGTTCAAGGCCAGCCTCAGCAACTTAGCAAGGTCCTCAGCAATTTAGTGAGAATGAATGAAATGTTTCAAAATAAAAAATTAAAATAGGCTGAGAGTGTTGCTCAGAGTTAGAACACCTCTGGGTTCAATCCCCAGTACCAAAAAACAAAAAACAAAACAAAACAAAAACTCAAAAAATAAGAGATTGACAGTTACAATCCACAGAGCCTACTCAGATTTCTCTAGTTTTACATGTACTTTAAATGATGTCTTTAAGTGCACAAAATACACAGATTGTAAAGAAAACCAGATCTACTGAAATACAGTTATCAAAATATTTTAAAAATCAAACTTGTGACACTCTTAATTAAAACACCAATAACAAGATAATGCATTTTAAATACAGGCAAGTTAAAGTTACATTTTATTGTTTTAAAGATATCAGTGTGAAAGCCATTGTAATTGAAATAAGAACATTAAATTAGCGGGGCGGGGGGGCATCTTTAACAAGGCAACATGAGGATCATGTTGAACATCCAGACAATTTTTACTTTTGCATGTGTGTGGTTACAAGTGTTGAAAAATCCCAGTTTTCAAGGATATGTTACAAATGACATGCATGCTTCCGTAGCTTGCTCGATTAGGTAAGGACCAGAATTCTCCAAGGTCTCTGCAGTTAAACTATCATTGTAATAAAATTTGTCCCCCTAAGATGAATGGTCTCATCTTTGGCTAGGCCAGTATCTTCCACACAACTTATTATATAAGAAATAAAAGGTTTGAGAGTTCACGACTCAACGTTGATGCTATCAAGAAAGAGTAGCTTTTGAAGGAGTTCTGAAATGTGTCCAGGGGCTCGCAGTTCACTTCAAGGAAGTTGGAAGTTAACAACAGGTGTATAAACAGGGACACTGGGAAGAGACAGAGATGCTTGGGTTACCAAATTTTAAAATATCTTAATGACTATGGGTCATTAAGAACCCATATTAAACACGATTGAGTTTCTTTGCAGCCCATATATTTGGTGCATTAAAGACATCATTCAGAGAAGAGCAATTTGGCTGGTAGGTGGCCAAATGATTCCGGTTGAAGCTGGCTAGCTACCTCCAGTACACGACTGTAGACAGGAGAATGTGAACCATGTATAATTTAGCAGGATGTCTAATAGCTCATCATTCTGAATGGTGATGAGGACCATTAAAATGGTGATGGACACAAATGATACTGGAAGATGACAGCCATGACTGCAAAGAGATTTCAGTTGGTGACCAAGTCACAAGGATGGTAACATTTCTGTGGTTTATTGCCCACATTCTTAATTGGAGGAAACGCTAAATTTTAATCAGATATTAGTGACAATAAAGATGTAATATTTTTGCCCATCCAAGATGATGGTTTCCCAGAATTCAGAGTCTGTGGGCCCAGGCCAGACCCCCCAGTTTTAGAACAAACCAGTGCACATACGTCCTAACACACCCATACTACACCCCTGCTCTCTGTAGTCCATACGCATCTCTGCTCAGAAGGGCTGCTTGTTAACTTACATGGGATTGAGGACACACACACCCACACCCGCACACAAATACACACAGAGTCAAGCTTCACTGGATAACAAGGATACTTTCTGAAGGTTGCTAAGTGATTTCGTGTTGTGCAAACATATGTGTACTTGTACACCCTATGATGGTGACACCCTTGCCAGGGGATATAATCTTATGAGACACCCCTACTATCATCTGTATGGTCCATTATTGACCAAAATGTCATTATGCAGTGCATGACTATACACGGACCTTTATTCTCCTTCTCTGTGTCCTCCCACCCCCTCTGCCATTTTTCTCTCCCTCCTCCTCCCCCTTCCAACATCTTTCCCCTTTCCCTGTCCCCTGGCGTGTGGCCATCTTCCACTGTCCCCCCTCCCAGGTGTGTGTTCCTGCCAGACAACGGCGCCTTCTTCGTCAACTACGTGATCACGGCAGCCCTGCTCGGCACAGGCATGGAGCTGTTGCGCCTGGGCTCACTCTTCTTGTACAGCACCCGCCTCTTCTTTTCCAGATCAGAGCCAGAGAGAGTCCACATCAGAAAGGTAAGGGCTGGCCCTTCCTTGAGCCAGTTTCTCTTGGTTGGAGGGGAGCGGGAAAGGCAGAGAGGAGACCTGTTGGGAGCACTGAGGACCCAAGGTGGAAGCCTGGGGCTGCTTCTTGGCCTCCGGGCTTGGAAGGGAGGCTGCTTCCAGGCCTGAGCTGCCAGCTGGCTCCCAGGAGGAGCCACAGAAGCAGCTGAACCCAGAGGGCCAGGCCACCTCAGTAACCCCACCTTCTGCCCCAGAACCAGGCGATAGACTTCCAGTACGGGCGCGAGTACGCGTGGATGTTGAACGTCTTCAGCGTGGTGATGGCCTACAGCATCACTTGTCCTATCATTGTCCCTTTTGGTGAGTCATCTCTGAGGGACACCCAGGGCTGCCCATCCTCAGCCTGGGAGGAGGGCTTAAGCCACCTCTTGGAGCACTAGGAGACCTGGGACAGCCTGTGGTGGGGAGGTGTTGGGGGAGGGCCAGGACAAGGGGCTGAGGTCGGATGACTGCTTCGCTGACTGAGAACGTTCATTGAATGGGTGCTTGAGTGACTGACTCTTCATCTAGCTGGCAGAATAGGTTGTGGGGGCTCATATGAAGCTTCTGGCCCCAGAGGTCAATGCCACGGGGCTCTCACAGCCTGTCCTTGGCTCTTGCTACTCTGACAACCCTGAATCTGGCTTCTCAGGCCTGTGGGGGACCTTGGGGCAGCCTGGGTCTTGACTGTCAAAGGAGCCACTGAATGTGCCTGTATCTTCCGGCCCCCAGGGCTGCTCTACCTGTGCATGAAGCACCTCACCGACCGCTATAACATGTACTACTCCTTTGCACCCACCAAACTCAACGAGCAGATCCACATGGCCGCGGTCTACCAGGCCATCTTTGCACCGCTCCTGGGTCTGTTCTGGATGCTCTTCTTCTCCATCCTGCGAGTAGGTGGGTACCAGGCCTGCCCAGCCACCAGCCTCCACCTTGTCCCACCATTCTGTGAGTCCCTCAACACCGGCTCCATTAGAGGGTGACAGCTGAGGATGACAAGACACTGCTCATTAGCCATGGCCGGGTCCACCGACTTCTCTGGGCCTGCAGGGCATGTGTTAGAGTCGTGCAGAGCTCTGAGGTGAAGGGGAGGTCCAAACTGTATGGATTTTGGTTAGGGTAAGAAATGTCATATCTCGCGCTGGGCGTGGTGGCACACGCTTGTAATCCCAGTACTTTGGGAGGCGGAGACCGGAGGATCAGGGTTCGTGGCCAGCCTCAGCTCTTTCGCTCTCTCTCTCCCTGTCTCTCTCTCTCTCGTTCTCTCTCTCTCTCCTTAGTGAGGCCCTCCGCAACTTCGTGAGACCCGATTTCAAAATAAAGTATAAAAAAATAGGGCCGGGGGCGTAGCACAGAGGTAGAACGCCCCTGGGTTCAATCCCCGGTACCACAAAAAAAAAAAAAAAGAAATGTCATATCTCTTAATGCTAAATCCAGACTGGCAAGAAATAGAATATTAGCTATGGGGGGGGCTCTATTCCCATGACATGTCCTCTGGGATCCTATATGATGCCTGGTTTTATGGGTTTGCCAAAAACCTGGAAGAGGAATCAGATTCTGCAATAGTGGCCAGTTTTTCCCTTACCCTTTGGTTACATAAAGCTGCTATCCCTGCCCAGGGGAACCCAGAGACACCTTCATGGAAGTCCCCACAGCTTTCTCCCCTTCGAGTCCCCATGCCACGAGGCCACCACCACTGCCACTGCCCATCCTGCATGCCACTTGACTTTAAGCTTCTCAGTGGGGTGGAGAAGGGAGAGGCAGTGTTTCTTTACCCTCTGTCACAGTGGCATCTGTAAGCTGTCAACCTTCAGCCACTCCTGGGATGGTTTACCCATTTGTCGTCACCCCAGTTTCCTGCTCTGCTAGCCTTTCCTTGCCATGCAGCAGAAAATTTTCATAATGCCTTTTTTTTTTTTGCGGTACCGGGGATTGAACCCAGGGGCGTTCTACCTCCTTGCTACGCCCCCGGCCCTATTGTTTATACTTTATTTTGAAACCGGTTCTCACGAAGTTGCGGAGGGCCTCACTAAATAGAGAGAGAGAGAGAGAGAGAGAGAGAGAGCTGAGGCTGGCCGTGAACCTGGATCCTCCGGTCTCTGCCTCCCAAAGTACTGGGATTACAAGCGTGAGCCACCACGCCCGGCGTTCATAATGCCTTTTTCTAAGAATAAGGGCTCCATGTTTATTATCAAAAACAAAAATAAAGACCAAACTTAAGTTACCCATAATCTCATCCAGAGCCTGATGTCTCTTGCCCCAGAACTCCTCCTAGACATAGCAAGGGAGGGAACAAAATGAGCAGGAGCGCACTGGTGTACTGTCACTTTACAAAACTGTGACCACCCACTTTACAACTTCAGTCCTATGTCCCAAGTTTTTCCCTGAACACTATTACATTCTGAGCAATTTCCTGCATGTTTTTTTGTGTGTGTGCTGGTACTAGGGATTGAACCCAGAGGCATTTTACCTCCAGCCCTATTTTTTATTCTTTATTTTGAAACAGGGTCTCACTAAGTTGCGGAGGGCCTCACTAAGTAGCTGAGGCTGGCAGTGAACCTGGATCCTCCGGTCTCAGCCTCCCAAGTACTGGGATAACAAGTGTGTGCCACCACACCTGGCTAATTTCCTGTATTAAGAGCCTGTTTGAAGTAGGGCATGGTGGTGCATGTCTATAATCCCGGTACCCAGGAGGCTGAGAAAGGAAGATCACAGGTTAGAGGCCAGCCTGGGCAACTTAGTGAGAACCTGTTTCAAAGTAAAAAAAAAAAAAGGGCTGAGGATGCAGCTCAGTGGTAGAGCGTACTTGGGTTCAATCCCCAGTAGACACGCACACACACAAAAGAACCAAATATTCCCGCATGAGACATAAGTGACTTTTGAATTTGGGATTGCTTTCCAGTGCCATGACACACTGTGAGCATGTTCACTTTGCTCTTGCAGGGAAAGGTGAGGGGTCAGAGAGTGTGTTTGGGGGAAGTGGCAGAAATGGAAACTCAAAGATTTTCCCAGGGACCATGATAAGAGAGGTAACTCACACATCAAAAAGGACATGTTTAATGGGCACTGATGTGGATACTTAAGTCGACTGAAATATTTTTCATGGAATCCAGAGATGCCAAATTCTAATCTGGCCACATAGAACACAGGGATGATGTCATGATGTCAGGGTCATTGACCCCTGTTGATCTTGGAGGGCAATAGGAAAGGATGTCTCTGTCCCAAGCTCACAGCCCCTCTGGAGGTACTGAGATGTTTCCCAGACCTCCGCCAACCATCTGAGCCAGCTGCCCCTGGCTCCAGTGCTTGGACTCTACACCCACAGCCTTTTCTTCTTCTTGGCAGGTTCCCTCCACAGCATCACCATCTTTTCCATGTCCACCCTTATTGTTTCCGTGATAATTGCCTTTTCTGGAATTTTTCTTGGGAAGATCTGGACAGTCAGTGAGTATGAGGTGAGTTGCCAGCCTGCCCTTCCTCCACTGGTCCTCCCGGCCCCAGGGGCACAGCTCTGGGACACCCTCCTAGCCCAGACGCCCAGAGCACCACAGGACAAGAGGGTCTGGCCTTTTCTTGGACTGTGGTGTGTGCAGGGTGTGCACACACACCTCGTACTAGCCCTCTGACACCTCGAACGGCAGGCTGCTGGCCCACCCCTGCCTACCACGTGAGTCCAGTCCAGCCTCCAAGCCACGAGCACCCTTGCAAGGGCTAGGGGGCCAAGAGAGGATGGAGCAGAGGGAGGGCCATCATCATCTCACCGTTTAGAGTCCCAGGCTAGGGAACTGGAGGCTGTCTGTCTGGAGGTGGCCCCCATGATTCCTTTGGCTCTCTGGTCCAGCGAAATTGTTAGACCACGTGGGAGAAGAGAGCCAACCCATGCCCTCTCAGAGCCATGCCAGCAACGGCGTCGACACCAGCATTTCCCAAAGTGGATGTCTGCACTGGGGAATTGGAATGATTTCCAGTGGACCAAAGCATAACTTTTTATTTTTCATGGTTACATATTTATTTTTCTATTTACTTTCTGCTCGGGGCAACTGGCACCGGTTTTTTTGTTTAATAACAGCGAATTGTTTCCTTTTAAAATAAATGTAATATAAAGAAAAGAAAGTTGATTGTAATTGCTGACACCTTGCTGAGTTGGCAGAGGAAGTCTCTTGGGGCATTTCTTGCTTCTAGTGTCTGGGGCTGGGGCTCTGGGCACAGGCACGCCTGGCCCTCTGCCTGGCCCTTCTGCTCCGCCGCTGGCTGGAGCGCCTCACTAGTGAAGGGCCAGAGTGAATGGCGTCTCCCCACCCCCGCCATCTTCCTAATACAAGGGTGTCACGAGTGTCACTTGAGAGGAGGGTGGCAGGGAATCCAGACCAAATCAGATTAGGACTCTCCTAGGCCTGGTAGAGGGGATGTCCTGGGACGAAAGGAGACGGGGGTCAAAGCAGGCCCATCTTTGGACCCCAATTCCAATTCTGCTTCCCCCTTTATGGTCCTTGGGAAGAGAACATTCCAGAAGGGACTCCTAGCATCGCAGTCCTCTCCCTGTCCCCCTGGGCTTCCACCCTGCCATCTGGGCTGAAGGGTCTGGAAAGATGAGTGCCAGGGTGGCAAGAGACCCAGGTATGGGCTCCAGGCTCCTCTGGATGTGGGGAGGGAGGGGACAAAGAGAAGCTCCCATCCTGTGTCCTCTTTCCCTGCTGCAGTCGGAGGAGGAGACCCGGACGGTGTTCGACATGGAGCCAAGCAGCACGTCTTCCACGCCCACCTCCCTTGTGAGTCACTGCCTTCTCCCTGGGGATAGGTCAGGAGGGCAATACCTGCAGGGGTGGCCTACTTCAGTGACATTGTGGGGGGCACCAGCATTTAGTGCCCACCCCAGGTATCGGGGAGGAGCTGGGACCCCCTGGGGTACCTCCTCTGATGCAGCAGGACTCGGCCCAGGTCGAATTGCTGCCGTGGCACTGGCTGAAGGACAGGCAGAGGAGAAGAGTCAACACTTACTCGACAGTCTCTAGAAGGCACCAAAAGAGGAGGCACAGAAAAAGGCAGTCACAGAGGAGGCAGTCACAGAGGAGGCAGTCACAGAGGAGGTCGCTCCCAGATACCTCTTTCGTGTAGACCCAGGGGCATGCTGGGGCTCGCCCGAGGCTGCCTCCAGAGCCAGAGCTGCAGGGAGCTATTGGCAGATGCATCGAATGGTAAGGCAGGGGCAGCACCAGATGAGTGAGCCCGTCAGCCCACGAAGAGCCCAGGCTAGACTCAGAGTCAGACACCGCAGGCTGGGTGTGAGGGTCCATGCCCACGTGGCTCAGCTGATGAGCAGGCGCACTCGTCCTCATCCCTGCTGCAAGTGCACACGAAGAGCCACCAAGCCACGCGCTGAGCTGGGTTCCAGATCATCTGTGCTCTGATGCTAGGATCCTCGTAGGAGCAAGGAAGAGGGGTGCTGGCTGACCTGGGCACTCAGGGAAAGCTCCCCAAAGGAGGCAACATCTCATGTTAACTCCAGGAATGGAAGGAGGGGTTGCCAGGTGTCAGGGTTCAGGAAAGCATTGGAGGGAGAGGAACAGCCTGTGCGAAGGCTGTGAGAGTCTGGAGCATGTAGAGAAATAGAAGACAGGTTTCTGCATGGTGGACATGCAGAGTGAGCCTGCAGTCAAGGCCATTGGGAGATAAGGCCTTCTTTAGTGGTGAGCAGAGTTGGTTGAAAGTGTATAGACAGAAGCAAAGATAGACAACCGGCAGGTGAATACACCCACCCACGTGCACCACACAGAGGGTATCAGAAGTCCAGACCCTCCTCACTTAGACCAAGTGTCACTGAGAGGGAAAACGGTAGTAGAGCAAAGACTTCAAAGCAGGGAAGTCCTTCGCGGGGCACTTCCACTGTGAGCGCTCCCATACTGTTAGCAATGAGTTACCGAAATCCCAGAAACCTGATGCTTTGCTGGTTTCTGTCTTGATCTTTTGATAAACCCACACAGTAAGAGATGCTCAAATGGTCAATTTTTTTTTTCTTTTCATGGTGCTGGCAATCAAACCCAGGGCCTCCCATATGCTAGGCAAGTGTTCTGCCAATGAGCCCAGATCCAACAGGTCAATTAATTTAGACCCCAGGGCACTAAGCGAGGAAGTAGCAGAACAATGTTTGAAGCTGGTCAGTCTGAATATAAAGCCTGTGATTTAAAAAAAAAAAAAAGAACAGGCAATGTGGTGCATGCCTGTAATCCCAGAACTTGGGAGGCTGAGAAAGGAGCATCACAGGTTTGAGGCAAGCTTGCAGAGACTTAACGAGGCACTGTTTCAAAATAAAAATTTAAAAATCAGGCTGGGGGTGTAACTCAGAGGTAGAATGCCCCTGGATTCAATCCCCAGTACTCTCCCCACACACACACATACAGATTTTTTTTATTTAATTTTTAAATAAGTGAGTCAGGGTCTCACTTTGTTGCCCAGGATGTTCAACTCCAGGGTCAAGTGATCCTGCCTCAGCCTGCCCAGTAGCTGGGACTACAGGCCTGCTCCCAGCTTAGATTCTTTTTAATCTTTCATTAGGACAAGAATGGTATATGACCATTGTAGATAATTATGGGTTTAGAAACAGGTAAGCAAGAATAAGGAAATAAGTTCATAATCCCACCATCCAGAGATAATCACTGATACCCTTCCAGATATTTATAGATGTGTTTGTATCTCTTCCAGATAATTATGCTGTGTGTGTATATATATATATATATAGTATATATACATATATACAATAACTATATAGTTTTTTGCTAAAATGTAATACTCTACATATGGTTTTATAACCTGCATTTTATTTATTTATTTATTTTTTTTGCGGTACCGGGGATTGAACACAGGGGCGTTCTACCTCCGCACTACGCCCCCGGCCCTATTTTTTATACTTTATTTTGAAACCGGGTCTCACAAAGTTGCGGAGGGCCTCACTAAGGAGAGAGAGAGAGAGAGAGAGAGAGAGAGAGAGAGAGCTGAGGCTGGCCGCGAACCCGGATCCTCCGGTCTCCACCTCCCAAAGTATTGGGATTACAAGCGTGCGCCACCACGCCCGGCTATAACCTGCATTTTAAACTATCTTGCCACACATATAAATTTTTTATCTCTTTGAATACCCAGCCCACATTAAAATTGCCCCATAATTATTCCCAAAACATATTTTTTTTACAGCTTGTCCAAACTGAAACTCAATCCAGTACCTGTGCTGGAGTCATCCAGCACCTGTGCATCTGTTTATTGTGTCTCCTGTTGTTGGAGAGACTGAGTCAGTAGTCCTGCAGAATGCCCCGCCCTTTGGATTTTCTGGCTGTATCTTCAGGATGTCTTGTGACAGGTTCCACTGTCTCCTACATTCTCTGAGCTAGTTCGGTTGGGAGGCTTGATGGCTCAAGTTCAACATGAGGGCTAGAAAGAGTTCCAGGGAGTGCTGTGCCTCACACCAGGGATATCCTGTCTGTTCCTGTTTATGATGCCACAAGGACCCTTTGCTTTGGGGGATGATGGCTGGGTTTTCCCATGGCTCAGTTACCATTTTCTTCTTTCTGACCAAAAGGTCATCATCTATGGAGTTTAGTTTGGCCCTGTGCAAATATCTAGATTCTTTCATAGGAAAATTGTTCCCTCATCAACTGGGGCTGTTTGGTTTCACTGAAATAAGCTCCTATGGGAAGGTTTAATTCTATCCCATAATTATTTTCCAAGTAAGGAGTTGGTTCAAAGGATGACAAATTGCTCTTTTCCCAATACTTCCTGTGCTTTTCTTTTCTCTCTCCTTTCCTTTTTCTTTTCTTTCTTTCTTTCTTTTCTTTTTTTTTTTTTTTTTTTTTTTTTTTTTTTTTTTTTTTTTTTTGTACTGGGCATTCTACCTCCAAGCTACACCCCCCAACCCTTTTTATTTTTTATTTTGAAACAGAGTCTCACTAGGTTGCTGAGGGACTGGCTAAATTGCTAAGGATGGCCTCCAACCTGCAATCCTCCAGTCTTGGCCTCCCAAATACTGGGATTACAGGCTTGTGCCACCCACCACGCCCAGCTCTTCCTGTATTTTCCTAATCTGCTGCCCTCCCAGGCATTCCTGGGACCAGTCCTGAATCTGAAAGGTCACATGGCCAAGGTCTCAGCTCACATTTTTAGTTTGAAGTCCTGATGCACAGGCCAACCCAGGACACACCCCCAGGGAGTTCTGAACATGACTCTGCTGCTGTTCTAGAAAGTGCACTAGCTTTGGAATGGAGGTCTCTCCAGATCTCAGCTCGGGAGAGCCCTGTGTCATCTCCCCCAGTTCAGCCTGGCGAGGAGCCAAGAATGAATGGAGCATGTTCTGAAGGAACAGTGGACTAGGAGTTAGGGCACCTGCCACTAAACTAGACCCGGGAGCCCATAGATGCTCAGTAAATGATCAGAGCAACTAGGTGGGAGAGATGGGCTGGACGCGGGCTGCTGGGGAAGAGGGAAGGACCCATGGCTTGGAGGGGCGGAGGTAATGGGGTAGGGCCTAAGGGAAGAGGGTGTGCCCCCGGCCTTGCTCCCAATATAACCTCACCCCCATCTCCCCTCTCTATCCCGAGCAGCTGTACGTGGCCACCGTGCTACAAGAGCCGGAGCTGAGCCTGACCCCAGCCTCCTCCCCAGCCCGGCACACCTATGGCACCATGAATAGCCAGCTGGAAGAGGGAGAAGACGAGAGTGGCTTGAGGGGCTTTTCGAGGGAGCTGGACTCGGCCCAGTTCCAGGAAGGGCTGGAACTAGAGGGCCAGAGTCAGTACCACTGATCAGGACTCTAGCCAGGAACCAGGGGAGACCTGGCAGGGGGAGGCAGGAGGGCGGCCTGGCCCTCCCTGCTCCCTCCCGCAGACTTTGGGATGCTCCAGATGGAGACATCTGCTGCCCGGCCGTGGCCATGTGGAGACCCTGTCCTAGAACAGGAGGTGTGAGGCAGTGTCCAGGGATCCCGGGAAGGATGGAGGAGAACACTGTGTCTTGGGAGAGAGCAGGACACAGACAGAATGCTGGGGGACCTTCCTGGAGTCAAGATGGAGGAGGCGTGTGTGAGGGAGGAGGCAGGAAGAAGCCCACCGAAGGCTCTCTGGGGTCTCCATCACCCCCGCTCCAGCTGCCCTTCAAGGAGCGTCTGCTGCTCCACCCCCCAGTCCTCCCCTGCGTCGGAGAAGGCAAAGGTACGTGCTGCGCTGCGAGCTGAGCCTCATCAACAAGAGAGCACAGACCTGAGAAGAGGTGACTGAGTCCCTTCTGCTTCCCGGCTCCAGGAGCAGCGCGGGGGGGTGGGGGGCTTCTTTCTGCTCTCACAAGGTCACCTGGGACAAGGTCACCTGGGCTCATTAAACGAGACCTGTGTGCGACACAGTGAAGGAAACCACGGTTAGTTCTTGCTGGTTGCTATGAGTTGGAGAGGGGCAGAGGCAGAATTCAAGGAGAAGAGTCCTCTCCCTAAAACTTGAGGGAGTGGGAAAACAGATGCACCTTCCCAAGCCCTGGGTTGAATGAGAAGGTCCCCAAAGCCAAGGAGGTGGCCACTAAGAGCTTCCCTGGCTTCCACCCATGTAAGTGCCAGCCCCCCACCCCAGCTTGGCCAAGACAGGCAGCAGCTCAGGGTAAGAAACCTAGGCTTCAAACAGACTGTACTGGTCACCCCTGCCCTCCAAGTAGGACCCTTCCTCCCCTCTCAGGGCTGCCCTGCACCCTGCTCTGAAGACCCCCCCAGTGGCCTCCAGCCTGCAGCATCTCCAGACACTGCAGACGCTTCCAACAGTGATGTCACTCCAGCCCTGCAGGGGGTGAGATGGGGTGAGGGATACATCCCCATGGAGAAGCCCCCCAAGGGCTCCTCCACTTGAGGCCTGCAAGAGCCGAATCCTGAGCCCTGCTGGTGACCCTCAGCACCTCTGCCACCGCGGGGGGTACCGGCCTCTGCCAGTCAGGCCAGGCTGCCATCAGGACCGCCTCATGGCCCAGCCAGGGATGACATGGAGAACCGGGGGCCTCAGAGAACCACGCAAGCCAAGTTGCATGGGGTCTGCACGCTCCAGGGCCTTGGTCCCACCCTGGGTGGGCCAGGCTCCCCTCACCTCAGCGTCCCAGCCATGCTGCTGCCCTGAATGCAGGTCACCCAGGCCCATCCCTGGTCCAACTTTGCCCACATCCCCAGCTCCAAGCATCACCCTAGGTGAGAAATAGAAATAGGCGGGCAGTTCCATACCCTGAGGACTTGGCCCAAACTTTGGCATGAAGGATCTTTCCAGAGACCTTAGGTCAGCTGGGAAGGAAGCCATCTCCCAGTCCTTGTCCAATCTAGAATAAGGGGAAAATTATACCCATCCAGGCCCTTACACACCCAGGCCCTCCAGGGCCCCCTCCCCCTGGAATTTCAGCAACCAAGGAGGGGAAGAACCTTTCTATAGCTGAGGGTCAGGCCTAGAGGGAGCCCTGCCGGCAGCAGGGATGCCCAACTCGAGGCTCTGCTCCCCCTCAGTGGTCTTTGGCACGTAGGGGTGTGGGCACTGCCAGAGGTTGGCCAGGCCCCTCCTTCCTGGGCACCTGCCCCAGTCCATGCAACCCTGCTGTACTGTTGCTGCCGGTCCTCTGCTGGCCCTCCCCCACCCTGCCCCCCTACAGCCCAAGGAAGCTGCATGTGGACAAAGTCCTGCAACAAGATAGCTGGGGTCATCAGAGGGTTCCCCCTCTGAAATGGGGTCAAGCGCAGTCTGGTATGAATGTTGGGAAAGTTCCAGACTCTACTGGCTTCTCTGCTCCTCCTGGACAAGGTCCTGCCCAACCAGCTGGACCTCAGCCTCCCTCAGTCACTGGGAGTGGGCTGCCCTTCGGGTCCTCACACACACCACCTCCGGGCCCTCCCTGGGAACTCCCTGCCCCCTGCTCCCCAGGCCCACACCTGTCTCACCCATTGACCTCTGTCTACCACCATCTCGCCCTGTCCCACCCCAAATTCATCCACTTGACTTTCTGGAGGAAGCCGCCTCCTGGGAGATCCAATATGGCCTAAGCCTCCTAGAGGGGCCCTCCCTGGGGCCTGAAGCTGTCCCACCCCTTCCTGGCTGCCCCTCAGCTGCCTCTGGAAGCAAAGTGCCTATCAGCAGCGTTGCATCCTCTGGGGGCCCTGGAGGGGCTGTGGGCTAACCTTGGCCACCACCACTAAAGGAATGTGCCAGAATGCTGAACCTTCTTGTTATCAATGCTATGACTGTGCCTTGAATAAATGAGTCCCCCCAACCTCTGCCGGCCTGCGCCTGTGCATCGGGGCCAGCCCACCAGGGCCTTCCTCTACCTCCGTGGGATGACCTCTGAAGTCGCCGGGCCGGAGTGCCTCACCTGACTTGAGTGTGGCTTTTGCCGCTGAGGCCGGAGCTGCCCTTTCTGCTATCCCCTTGCCCCTGAGGCCTTTCCTGCCCCTGTCCCCACACCAGAAGGCCTGGCAAGGGCAGCCTGGTCTGCTGGAGAGGCAGGAATGGACTCTGCCTCCCTCTGCTGTGCAGTAGGAAGAACTTTCTGGCCCTGGATGAGTGCCGGGCCTATAAGCAGGTGACTGGTCTAGGCCAGAGGCCTTCAGAAAAAGTGGCAAATAGGGCTTAGGTCTGCGCCTGATGAGGAAGAGGGAGATCGAGGAGGCGTTGAACATGGGGAGGTGTGTGGGGCAGGACAAGAAATGCCTCTAGGCAAAGGCTGTCACACCTGTGACAAGAAGAGTGCCCTACCTGGGGGCACCTATCTCTGGGTTAGGTGGCTCAGTGCCAGCCCAACTTCTAGCCTGCTGAATGACCCAGCACTGGTCACCTCATTCAGAGAGTAGGAGGAGGATGAGGTCTATGCTCTGCCCTGTACTGAAAAGAGCACATTGGGCTGGGGTGGAGGAGGTTCCCTGCACTGCTCCTGTGGGGACAGAGAGTGACAAACTTGGAGCAGCTGTCCAAGGACTGCTCCCCCCTCCCACCCACGCTGAAGCGCTCGTACCCATCGGTGGGTGCTGGTTCAAAGGCCACTGCAGTGTGAGCCTGGGCATGGGGCAGAGCTCTTCCTCCTGTTTCCTCGCCCCTCAAAAACACTCTTTTCCAGGCCGAACCAGATGAAACTCACCAGGGCAGCTGAATTCTGGGAACAGAGGGGCTGCGCAGACTCCCTGGACCAGGTGGGCTGATGGCTCCTGCAGGAAAGGGAGCTTCTCCTGGGGTCCACTACTCTTGTCACAACAGCCGCCTCTCAGGGTCTCCTTCCAGGGACCAGCGGCCTCCAGGGTCACCAGGTGGCAGGCCCTGGGTCACCCCTTGGTGCAGCAGCTCTTTGAGGGGACTCAGCTCAGCAGAGATAGACATAAAAGGACAGATCAAGAAGCCGAAGAGGGAGGGCTGGAGCCCCTGGATGGGGCGCTGGGAGAATAGACTGGCTGACTCTTCCTATACTCAGCAGGCCAGGAAGGCCCAGAGGCCCACATGGTGGATATTCCTGGCTGGGGGTGGAACTGGGAGCAGGGCAAGGGGGGAGTCTGGTTCCAGGGAGGCCCAGGATGCCAGCCACTGGGCTGCGTCCATGAGGGCTGGGAGCACCGGCTGCCCACCATGCTGGGCACTGACAGGCCTGGGAGGATGCAGGAGTATCCAGGCCGCGTCCACCTGGAGCCTCCACCTGGCAGCCAACCCCAGAGTGGCCACGGACAACTCCAGCACAGCTCCCAGCCACCCTCCCAAAGACGTCATGCTGGAGGCAGCTCAGGTCTGTCCTAAGGACCCTCCTTGCTGGGTCATCTCCAGGTTTCTAGGTCTGCTCCGTGGAAGGCCCTGGGGTACGGGGAGCCTGGTTGACAGAAAGATGATCTTCAGGCCTGCTCCTCAGAGGCTGTTTTCTGAGCATTTGATGGTCACTCAGCCTGGACAACCAGCAGCCCAGCATCCTCAAGTCTCAATGGCTGGGAGTTGCCATCCCAGCCCAAAATGGTAGTCCCCAAGAGACTTTAACGGCCCCTCCCTACCATGCCCAGACCCCATCCCTGGATAACCCAAAATTTCTGGGGTGGTGACCATCACTTCTGTTTCATAAGGGTTCCGTGGCTTGTTGTCTGCAGGGAGAGGAGAATGGACAAGGAAAACAACCCCAGGCTTAGGGCAGCATGCCTGCGGAGACCTCAGTGTCTCAGCTCAGGCTTGTAAGTGACGGGTACCTAGCTCAGGCACCACCTCTGTCATAAGGATCTTGCTTTGCAATAAGCACAACTATGACACACCAGGCCTCAGGGGCCCATCTGACCACCTCGCCACCTCCAGGAACAGGGTGAAGAAGTTCTTCTCTTCCCTCCCCTCCAAACACAGAGCCCAGAGTGGCTTTCTATGCAACAGAAGCTTCCAAGTGCAGTAAATACGTTGTATGATGGCAGGTCAGGCAGGGACAAGTGTTTCGAAGAAAGAACAATGAAAAAGAAAGAGGGCAGGGCAATGACTGCAGATGGGGAGGGGCTGTTTTGCCCAGAGGACCAGGATGGGCTCTGTGGAGATGAGACGAGGGAGGGGCAGAGGGTCTGTGGGGACAAACGCAGGGCACAAAGGGCGATGAGGAGACCAGAGTGGCCACAGCAGAGCAAGCAAGGGAACGAGAGGGACAAGGGGGCCTTGTAGGCCTGGGTTAGGACTCTGGGTTTTACTCCAGTGATATAGGAAGTTTCTGGAAGATTCTGAGCAGGGGAGTGGCACTGGGGATTGAACCCAGGGGCATTCTACCTCTGAGCCACACACCCAGACCTTTTTATTTTTAATGCTTTAATTAAATTATTTTTGTGGTACTGAGGATTGAATCCAGGGGCATTCTACTTCTGGGATACACTCCCAGCCCTATTTTATTTTTTATTTTGAAACAAGGTCTCACTAAATTGCTGAAGGCCTAAGTTGCTGAGGCTGGCCTCGAACCTGCAATCCTCCTCTCTCAGCCTCCCAGGTACTGGGATTACAGGTATGCGCTACCATGCCTGGCTTTATTTTTATTTTGAAACAGGGTCTAGCTATGTTGCTGAAGGTCTCGCTAAGTTGCTGAGGCTGGCCTTGAACCTCTGATCCTCCTTGCTCAGTCTCCCAAGTACTGGGTTTACAGGTATATGCCACCATGCCCAGCTCATCCTAACCATTTTTAAGTGTACAGTTCAGTGGTGTTAAATACAGTTATTTATTTATTTATTTTTGCGGCACCAGGGATTGAACCCAGGGGGGTTCTACCTCCGAGCTACACCCCTGGCCCTATTTTTTATCCTTTATTTTGAAACCGGGTCTCACGAAGTTGCAGAGGGCCTCACTAAGCAGCTGAGGCTGGCCGCGAACCGGGATCCTCCGGTCTGAGCCTCCCAAGTACTGGGATTACAAGCGTGCACCACCATGCCCAGTGCTTAAATACATTTATTTATAATGTGCAACCACCATCCCCAGTCATCTCCACATTTCATCTAGTGAATCTGAGGCTCTGTACCCACTAGACGATAACTCCAGAGACTGTCATCCTCTCTCATCCTCTGTCCCCACAGAGAGCTGAAGGGAGGGAGCCTATGAGAGCTTAACGAGAAGGCCCAGTATGGGGGACAGTCCCTGGGCAGCCACTCTGTGCACAGGGGATTGGTGATCACTGGGGCTGGGGGAAAAGAGGTGGATCAGGACCAGGCAGAGAATAAGAAATTAAATTTGCAATCGGGACTGAGGATTCATGGATGGATTAGATGTGGGGTCTGAAAAAGCAAGAAGTAAGGATGACTCCCAGTTCTTTGGCCTGAGCAATTTAGTGAACTGATTTATGAGGTGGAGGAAGCTGGGAAGGAGCAGGCCTGGGGGGAGCGTCAAGAGTCCCATTTGGTCAGGTTACATTTGAGAGGGGATCGATGCAGGGGTTCAGCTGCAAAGCTCAGGCCCATGAGCATTGGGATGGTGTTTAAAGCAAGGCACCGCTGGGACCTGGGGAGGGAGGGAGCACAGGTGGAGGAGGATGAGCGCGGAGACAGCACAAGCAGGTGAGAAGGAGAATCCACAGGGAGACAGGAGCAGAGGAGCGCGTTCCAAGTCACCACAGAGAAGCATCGGCCAAGTCGAGCATGCTGGACATGCCGTAGACAAGCCATTTCCCCACTACACAGCAGACGGGGAAAGAAGAGGGGGTGATGTAGATCAAAAGTTTTAAGAGACACAACCAAATGCTTAGTGTGGACTTCTTTGCTTCCTGAGTTGAGCAAACCAGCTGCAGATAGATGTCTCTGAGACATCAGGGAAATTTGAATCTGGACAGGGCATGAGGTAATGCTGAGGGCATACTGATGGGATGATACGTAAAAACATAAAAATTCATAAGGACAGATTTACAGGTGAAAGAATATGAAGCCTTGCTTTAAAAGTCTCCAGCAAAAAAAAAAAAATTTTTTTAATGTGGGGGAGGGGGAACCTTGAGTGCTTGTTGCTGATACTGGGTGGGGTACGTGGAAATTCACTAACCTCTGGATTTTTGTATCCAGACAGCTGTGATTAGGTCCCATGGTGATGAGGCTGTGTCACTGGAGCCTATAAGGGCTGAAGAAAATGCTTTTGTTCCATGGTGGGAGCAGCATTTCCAACATGCTCCTGAGCCAAAGTCTGTGGTCACATGACCCTGCAGACAGCAGCCACAGCTGTGTGGGCTGAGGACTGAAGCCCGGGGCAGGGGCAGCCGGCCCAGGGGCAGCCCCTGCAGCCATTCCTGGCCCAGCTCCAGGCCCACACAGGGACGCCAGAGCCCATGGGGGTTCACTGCAAGCCCACTCAGGTGATGGACACTCAGACACCCCCCCACTCCGCTCACAAACTCCCGACCACGGACTGCTTCACACTGTGGCTTCAGGGGTGTGTGTGCTGTAACTGACCAACCAAGATGCATAATGGCACGGACACAAAAGTTTATGTCGTAAAATTCTACATAGGCGATCCTGCTGAGTGGGCGCTCTCTCCAGGCAGTGGTGCAGGGACTGGGCTGCCCCCACCCTGTGGCTCTGTCACCTCCAGCATGTGGCCCTCCAAGTTATCTGAGGTTTGCATCAAGCCAGCAATGGTGATGGGGCACATGGGAGTTGGGGACCAGGCCCGGACCTGGCAACACACCCACATGGTCCATTGGCCAGTGCCACCCCCTGCCCTGCAGTGTCGCCTACCTGTGAGACAGGAGGAGGGACTGGGCTCGGTGGCCTGCTGGCCATCCATAGCTCCATCTCCACCACTGCCTTCTGACCTCCCCAGGCCTCTCTGACCTTGGCCCGGCTGGTCACGTCCTCCCATCCTGCCCTGAGCCCCTCTCCCTGCGGCTTCATCCAGCAGGAGCGAGGACCAAGAAAAGACCAGTCCCTGAGTGGCAGACAGGCACACGAACAGGTTTATTCCTGGTGAGTTTATAGAACCACAGCACAGAGCAAAGAGAAGTGCAGGTGGCCAGGGAGTGGGCAGGGGGCTGTTCCTGCTGCTCTCCCTTCTACCCACCTGCCCAGGTGAGTGCCCAGGGCAGGCATTCAATGCGGGGGAGCAGAAAGGAGGCGTCAAGAGGGGGAAGAGCCGCTGGGACTCAGGTCTCTCTGGGGTGGGTCACCCCTCCTCCCTCGCCTTCCACACCCTTCCCTACCCTGCTGGCTGCTGGGTTCCCCCAGAGCAATATCCTCAGCTCTCACTAGAAGTGCTGAGTGAGGTCCTGGAAGTTCTGCCAAGGGAAAATTATTCTGGCCGGAGGCATCTGATCAGCCAGAGGAGCCCCATCACACACCTCGGGCATCCCTCCCTCCCTCCCCGGGGTTCCCACTCCCTGCTCCACTGCCATCCCCAAGGCTAAAGTAGCTCTTTCTCTTCTGCGAAAAGTAAACATGCCCAGGGAAGATAGCGTCCTGGGCTGGGCAAGCGAGGTGGAAGGTACTAAACAGCCGACTCCTAAACCCCATCTTGACCAGGGCTCACCTGAGGACGCTGAGGAGGCTGGACAGGAGAAGAGCCCCACACTCTCACAGCCCGCCTTCCTGTCCCCATGCCTCCTCTGCCATCCAAACTCTGCTCCTCCTCATGGCGCTAGAGGGGGTGCAAGAGAGGTCAAAAGGCAGGCAGGGAAGAGGCTGTGGGATGGGGGAACCCAGAGCCCCCTCCTTCCTACTGGGAAAAGCCACTTCTTCTGCAGTGGGAGGGGGGACTGAGACATAGCCCTGATCCATCGCCTCTCCAGTGTGGCCAAGGGGACAAGGACCAAGATGCAGGGAGGCTGGGGGAGCCTGGGCTACAGCAGACACAGACCTACAGACAGACACAGATAGCTGGGGTCGCCAAGCAGGGTCGCCTCTTACTCTCCGTCCCAGCCCCGGCTCATGGCCTGCACCACTGCGCCATAGAGCTGGCTCCAGGCGGCCCGTGTGGCCGGGGTGAAGGCGGCGCCCAGACACTTCTCCAGCATGTAGAGCAGGGACTCGCCCACCGTCTGCAGAGGTAAGGGGCACCTTGTCATCCCAAGCCAGGAAGGCATTGGCCCATCCCACAGGTGAGAGAGAGGCTGCTGGGCCCTCCTCCTCCTCTGCAAAGGGCTCATGCTTCCTGAGCAGGGTCCTATCCCAATCCCTGGGTACCACGCTGTGCCCTCCTTTCCCCGTAAATACGAGGCTTTACAGTGGACAAAGCATTTCACCCACTCCTAGCTCTGCAACCGCCCCATGAGAGATGCCAAGGTGCTGCCTGACCAAGTCATTGCCCCCGAGCCTCAGTTTCCCCCCCTGCAAGGTAGTAGTTGTGGGGAGTTGAGTCTAGGCTCTGGAGTCAGATAGACCTGAGTTCAAATTCTGACCACCACTTACAAGCTGAGTGGCATTGAGTGAGTTGCATAACCTCTCTGAGCCTCAGGGATCATCAGTTAAAGAGGGAAGATAGAAGTTCCAAGTCCTGGGCTTGTTGAGAGATTCAGGGGGAGGACGATCTATGAAAAGTTCTTAGCATAGCATCTGCATACAGTAAGCCTTCAATGATAATAATGCTCTCATTTGTTATTAAATTAAATGAGGTTTATTTATTCCATAAATATTACTAACTATCCTCTAAGGACCAGGCAGTGTGCGGGTGCTGGGATGGACCATCACAGCCCCTTCCTCACGGTGCTCATTGTCTGGCAAGGTGGTTGGGCTCGGGAGCACAGCTCGGGGCTGCTGACCCTGGGTAGGGTGCTCTGGCACGGACGCCACTGACTGGCTCTGGCCAATGGGACATCAGCCAGCGATGTGAGCAGAGGCTTTAAAAGCACTTGCACACTGGGGTTGTCCTCTTGGATCAGCTGCCCTTCTCGGAAGCTCGGCTAGACTGCTGAATGTTAAGAGGTCACGGGAGAGAGCGAGAGGCTCGCAGGCCATCCGGGACACCCCAGTCCCTGCTGAGCTCCTAGCTGGATACAGCACATGGCTGACTCCAACCATACATGTGGAGCAGAAGAACTGCTCCGTTGAGAAATCAGAAATTGATGCTTTAAGCCAGTACGTTTTTGGGTGGTTTCATACCCAGCAATTGAAAGCTAAGCAGGCGAGCAAATTCCAGAGGCTCCTAAACTTTTATGACTCTAAAAGAAGCCATATCCAAGAAGAGAATCAGAGGCTCAGAGAGGTCAAGCTGGCACCAGAGTCACACAGCAGGCACTAACAGATGTAGACCCCAGGCCTTATTATCTGAAGCAATGGGCATGGGGGGAGAGAAGAGGTGGATGGGGAGGACCGGGAGAGACTGGTGGCCCCAGGTCAGAGCTCTGGAGCCAGGAAGAGCCCTGATACCCACCGAGAAGGAGCTGAGCTGCACACCCACAGCCCGGTGCTTTCTGCCCAGACCAGCCAGATACTCCTCCAGCGAAGACAGGTCCTCCACATTGGTCACCGCAGCGTCAATCACGAGCATCACCTGCAAGGCGGAGGCAGCAGTGACAGAGGCCAGAGCACCCACCTGCTGCCACTACAGCCCAGAGCCCCCGGGGCCCAGCCGGGGGAGGAGAGGCCCGCCGGAACTCTGCGTTCAGGATCAGGGGTGAACTGGCAGCCTGTGTCTGCATACAGCAGGCGCTCAACGCATGGCAGTCCAACCCATGAAGGAAGTCCTTCTCCTCGGAGGGTCCTCAAGGCCCTAAACACCCTGCTAGGGTATGTTTAGGGGAAACTGAGGCCCCGTGAGGTCCACGAGCCTCTAAGAAAACCTCAGCCTTGTTGTCATAGGTAGGTGGCCTCCAGTGGCCAGGACTGCATCAGTACAACCTGTGGGAGCCAGGGGACAGGCCAAGGGCAATGACAGAGGCTGGGACTGGCTGGCTGATAGGGTGGGGGAGGAGGCTGACTCTTTCCCAGCCCAGGGGGAAGGGAGCAGCTGCCCCTGCATGGGGGAGCAGTGGGGTGGGGGTCAGAGCAAGCCTGGGCAGGAGTAATTTTCCCTCCTCTCCTGGAAGGTGCTCGGCTGGATCCCAGAGGTCACAGTGGGGCCTGCCCCCCCCCTCACCTTCCTGATGTGATCCAGGAACTCGGGGGAGGAGAGACAATCCTCTGGGCTGGAGAACTGGCGGCCATTGTACTGGAAAAGGGGCAGCAGGTTGGGTTCCAGGTCAAACAGCCTGTGGGGGTGGACGCAGGTGTTAGGTGGGGTGAGGACAGCAAGCCCTCGCCGACCCCGCTGGCCAGCAGTGGGGCTGAGCTTTAATTTCGGCCATAAACCACAGCAGACCCTCCCGCCAGGCCCTGCCAGCCTTGCAGGGCCCCCCTTGGCCCTTCCCAGGCTCTGGGGGGGCATCCTCAAGGGGACCACGTGTCCTCCAGCCTCTTACAGTACCTGGATACAGAGGCCCCTCCATAAGTAGTTGAGGGGTGTGGTTTGGGACAGGAAGGGGTCCTCAGGTAGGAAACCTGGAGTTTCACTGGAGGGAAGAGAAAGCCCTCTTCTCTCTCTCTGTCTCTCTCCTGCTCTTGGGTCAGAACTTTCCAGTCTCAACATGTCTGAAGAGGCTCTGATGAGTAATGCTAGTGTCAGGAACACACTCACTAAGCAATGGGTACTTCGCATGTGGTTAACTCGCAACTGCATATCCTTCACAATTTTAAGCAGTGGATACAGCTGTTATCCCAGTATCAGGGAGGAGGACACAAGCCCAGAGAGGCTATGCAACCTGCCTAAGGTGGCACAGTTCAAAAGTAGTGGAGACACAGTGGGTGCCAGAGGGGAAAAGTGAGCTGGGGGCAAGCCAGGGGGTACACCCAGAAGCTGTCAGCCTCATTCGGGAAAGCTCGCTTTTGTATAACTCTGCGACTCTGCTTTGTGTAACTGTGAATTTATTCCCGTTTTTGTCTTGGGGGGGGAGGGGGCTACAAAAGCCTGGTCAGAAGTTTTGAGCTGAGGCCCCTAAAATCCCAAGAAGTAGAAAGTGATGCCCTGTTGTTGATGGTAGAGGGGAGGGGGGCAGGCGGCCCCAAGGTGAGGCTGAAAAGTACCCTTCCTTCCCTCGCGGTGCTGCGCGACCCCTTACCCTCTTCCCGGTGGTGACATTGGGGCGTTTGTCATTCCTTCCCTGGTGGTTCTCTGGTCCTAACCTGGTCCTTCCCTGGGTTTATCCTTCTGTTGGTTGCCGGGAGTGCGCGGTCCTGGGGCCCTGCCTCAGTGGCCGCCGTCCAGGAGCCCGCCCTGGTGGCCAGGCACCTGGCACACCAGTCTCCTACCGGCCGCGGTGGGCACCCCTGCAGTGCCCACGCAAGGAGCACTCAAGAAGTAGGGGGTCGGTACTGCAGGGACCCGTGTGGCACAGCGAGGGACTGGCGTCTGCCCGCCCAGGTGTAACTAGATCCGCGTGGAGGACGGCACCTGCCCCGGGCGAGCCCAGCTGGGAGCCAGGTGTGCTGCGCTGGCTCGCAGGACGCGCCCACGGCGGGCAGAGGAGAAGGGGATGCGCCACTGGTCGCGGCGCGGCGCTCCTCCGGCGCACATCTGGCAGGCGCCCTGCGCCCCGCGCCCGGCCGGTTTTCCCTCCTCCCGTGCCAGTCCAGCCGCCTCGAACCCGTTCCTGGCGAGGCACCCCTCCACCCGCACCCCCGGGACGCTCAGCAGCCCTCACCTGGCGAACAGGACGGCGCCGTGCTCCAGCGGGCTGCGGCTCACCGCCCGCCAGCTTTGACGGATCAGCTCCGGCTCCGGGCGCTCCATGCTCTCCCCGGGACGCGGCGCGGGGCGGGCACCCTCGGGGCGCGGGCGCAGTCACCGCACGTGCCGCGCCATCCCCGGGCCACGCGGCCCCTCCGCACCCCGACAGCCCGGTGTCCCGGCCGGGCGCGGCCCAGCAGCCGCTCCTGGCCTGGCGGGAGCGGAGGGAAGATGCGCGGTCTGCAGCAGGCGGAGGCGCCCCGCCGTGCGGCCCCGCTGGCGCTTCCGGGGACCCCGCGAGGACTGCCGCGCCCCGTGCCCCGCCGCTCTAGAGCCGCCCTTTAAAGCAACCGCGGCGGCCCTCCTCCCGTCCAGCGAGGCGCGGCGCTCCCTCTGCCACCACCTTGGCCAGGGGTGACAGGAGGCCTGGGAAATGTCCAGGTTTCACAGCTTAACAGACTCTGTTTCTCACTCGGGAAGTGGTGATAACATTACCATGTACACTTAGGGTCGGGAGCGCCAGCAGGACTGTGTTGAATTTGATCACCTTAAGCAGGTGCTGCATGCCACCGCGCCAACACTGCCTGTAGGCTTTTGAGTTTGCCGCCTCCTGGGCACATGGTCTCTGCTCAAATCCTGCCGGATGGCTGTTTCCTGCTGCCCGAGTTGGACCTGTAGGCACAGGCCGTCTACCTGCACAAGAGGCTAAGGCTGCAGGGTCCCTCTGCCCAAGTTCTGGGTCTGACTGGGGCACTGGCACACCTTGGAGGCCACTAGGCTCTGTTTAGGGGCAGTGTCCAGACCACAGCTATTTCCAGCCAAGCCTGAGGTTTTCTGAGACCCCATTTGAGTTCTGGTTCCAATCCTAGCCTGTGCCGCCAGTGTTGCACTACATAGACATGGAAGGTGTTAAGCTCTCCCATTCAACTATTCCATGGTTTATTAAAAATTATGACTTTAAAAAAATAAATTTTTTAAAAAATAGAAGTCTAGGTTACAATCTCATGGCTAACACTCAGGGTATGTAGAGGGTCACCTGTCAAAACTAGCATGAAAGGTCCTTTGGCCCCAGCCCAGACCCAGTGGCCCAGGTTATGGAGAGCAAACCCATTCCCATCCTTATTTTATCTTTCATTACTTTTGAGCCTCTGGGCTGCTCCCCTCAGTCTGCCCACATCTCTCTAGGCCTCAGCTGCACCACAAGGGTATTGGTTGTCAAGACCTCATGGCCTTTCAGTCCACCTCTTTTGGGTCCATGGAGACAGGTGGTGTCCTTGGGCCCTTGATTATAGACAGGCTGTGGCTCTGGGGCCAGCCCTGTGCTAGACATGGAGTACTGAGTCCTTGCCTTCTAAAACTCCTCCTTCTGGCCCCAAATCAGGACTGGGGACCTGAGTCCTGATCCTGGCCAGGCCCCACGAAGCCATCTAGCTGCTCTCCTTCCCAGCGTGGAGTTTGGGAACACTTTATTCCACTCTTCCCCATCTCCCCATGCATTTTGAGTCCCTGGGCCAGAGCAGAACAAGCCTTTGGAGTAGCCTGGCAAAGCCTGTGTCTTAGAGTCTGAGGTCCCCAAGCAAGAGCACAAGGGACAGGGGCTGAAGGAAAAAGGGACCAAATTTCCAGTTAGAGATCCCATGGCCCTATTGCCAGGTGTGACAGGCCACACGTGTCCCTGGTGACCTTCACCTTTTAGTGCTCAGATGCCCAGTGCTCTGTGCCAGCCACATTCATTGGTCTAAGCCCCCACTTTGCGCTACCCAGCTTGCACTTTCTAGCAATGGATCACCTTTTTTGCCTTTCTCCTTTGGACAATGGGAGTTAATGGCCTTAGATAGTAAGTGGTGTAGTTGTCACTAAAACCCATGGTTTCCCTCTGCCTTCCTGGAGCCAAAGGAAGGCAGGAGGAGAGGCCCAAGTGTACTCTAATCCCTGCTCCCCTTGGAGAAAGGCCTGAGAACCAGGCATGGCCTAAGCAGTCAGGGTGGTAGATCCCAACCAGTAGAGGCAGTGTCTGAAAACACTTCTGAGGGGCTGAAGAGCTCTCCTCCCTGCGGAGGGGCATCTGCCCCAGAGGTATGCAGGTTCTGACCTAGATGAGAGTTCAAGTGCTGTTCTCAAGCTAGCACTTGTCCCTTAGGCCAGTGTATCATTGCTAAGAGTAAAGAGCTAGCATTGGCTGGGCATCCGTGCCCAGATACTGTGCCTGATTACTCTGCATCCTCACAGCAGCTCTGTGAAGCACAGGCTATTTATTACACTCTCATCTTATAGTCGAAGAAAGGAAGGCAAAGAGGTAAAGTAGCTGGCCCAACACCACGAGTAGGGCCAGGATCTGATGTCAGGTCTGACCCCCTGGCCCATCCTCTCCTCTGCCTCTCTCCCTTTAATGGGCCATGACCAAGAGCCGTGTCCATAGTTCAGACCAAACCAAGGTCTCTGGGTGTGTCAGAGGTGTGTTGGAGCCAGCTCTTATGTGGCTTTTTTTTGCGGTACTGGGGATGGAACCCAGGGGCATTCTACCTCTGAGCGACACCCCCAGCTTTATTTTTTATTCTTTACTTTGAAACAGGGTGTTGCTAAGTTGCGGAGGGCCTCACTAAGTAGCTGAGGCTGGCCATGAACCGGGATCCTCCGGTCTCAGCCTCCCAAGTACTGGGATTACAAGCGTGCGCCACCACGCCCGGCTCTTATATGGCTTTTGAGAGCCAACCGTACACATCTCTTTCCAACTTCTCATTCTGTGGCATCAAGTTGGTAGCTTGAAACAGGCCATGGTGGGAGTATTTACACTATGGGAATTGGCAAGCACTACAGATCAGAGCTTTTCTTTGCCTGAGAACCAGGCATGGCCTAAGCAGCCAGGATGGTAGATCCCAACCAGTAGAGGGAGGATCAAAAACACTTCTGAAGGGCTGGAGAGGTCTAGGGGCTGAGGAGCTCTCCTCCCTACGGGGCACCTGCCCCAGATGCATGCAAGTATGACCTAGATGAGAAAAAACCTGTTGTTAATCATCTACCACCCTTCCTCAGGGCTCACCTTGAGGAACCAGGAAAAATTGGTTCCTAACTGAGCTGTGGATATATTATGTAGAATGTACATCGAGACACCTCTGAGCTGAGCATTAAGATCTCAGCTCAGAGCATCCAGGGCTCCCAGGGTACTCTGAGGAGGGCCTTCCAGCCAGGCTGGAGAAGCCAAAAAAGTCCAATTTGGCACTAAGTCCTGCCTCTACTATTTCTTTGTTGTGGAATCTTAGGCAAGTAATTTAATCTCTCGTGGGCAGAATGGAGACAAAAAACATCATTGGTTTCACTGGGCCTTTATGAAGATTAAATATCACAGATGTGTTGAGACTTCATAAACTGTGTGGCTCAAAGCGTATCTGGTCTGTTTCTGGCCTGGCTGTCTTGGGCATTTTCCAGCTCCTGCGGAGCTGCATCTTCTATCTTCCCCAGCTTGCCTCCAGCTATTTTGGTCCTCAGGGTGGGCAGTTAGGCCCCCTACTTCACAGTGTTGTGATGCTCCTCTCCTTCCCCACCTCTCTCCAACACTCAAGTCAGCTCTCACCTTCAGACCCTTAATGTCATTCCTGATGACTGAGGACTGAGTTGAGATGAGGACTCTGTTAAAGAAAATGGCAAGGTGCTACAATGCTGGGCCACTCAGGTGTCTCAGAAGCAAACTCACTCCATTTTATACTGTCCAGGCAGGTTAGACAAAAAGTATGAGGTCAGCCCCCTACTTATTTTAGAATAAGTAAATTGAAATAACCAATACTCAAGTAATTGTGTATAAGGGAAAGCCCAAATGCCAGACTCACAGGTCCAGACAGAGCCTCTACTGGAACTAGAATGGCTTCAAACAGGAGACACAGTGCGACAGTCCTTGACCTCCAAGCATTCTTCCCTTCTTAAGGAAGCCTTTCTAGGAGCCAGAGGGCAAATCAGATTCAATTAAGTACAAGAACAACATGGTATTCAAAACTAGAACTATTTATTACAAAAGTAACTGGTTTCCGATTATCTCTGGAAACCTTAGTTGTGGTGGTGGTTGTTGTCTTAAATAAAATGTGGCTCAAGATGCTGGAGGGGGTTGGGGCTGCCCGACAAACATCTTCCTCCACCAGCAGTTGTGAGGGAACTGCAGATTAACACCCCAGTGACCTCTCTTCCCAGAGGTCAAATATCTTCCAAATAGAACTTGTGAACTAGGAGCCGGACACCCCATGTGGCCTTGTTCTGAGAAGTGTCTGCCAGCTCAGGCATCGAGGAAGAGGGAGAGGGAGAGGGCAGGGAGTTCTTTTTCTTCCATCCTTGGAAAGCAGTGGAAGAGGCCAAGGGAGCTTTAGAAGGGAGGTTGGGGAGGGGGCTGGCTGAGTTCTCTCTCCTCCTTCGCCTGCACTCAGAGGCTGCTTCCCCTGGCTCCTGCAGAGCTCCTCCCTCCCAATGAGTTCCTCTTGGGAGATGAGAAGGCACAAGGGAAAATCAGCCACCTCCTTGATGTCATCATGGATCACCTTTGCAAAAAGCCAACAGATTCCTTCATCTGAACCTCTGGGAGAGCCCACCTAGAGGGTGCCCCCACCCAGCTCAGGAGATGCCAACTCCCACTGTGGAGAGGCGGGCATGGGGGCAGAGCTTCTCCACTCCTGCTCTCCTCCCTGCCAGAAATGCAATTAAGCAGGCAGCCCAGACTCCTCACACAGGCCGTGCTTCCTGCTGGGGGAAGTCAAAAGGGCTGCAGCAGAGGGAGAGGGAGGTCACCGGGCCTCAGATCTAATTAGCCACCCTGCCTTGCTTTTCATGTGGCTGCATTTCCTCTATTAACATTAATGATGCTTGGTCTGAACGTCCAAGCATGGCCCAGAAGCTTCCTTCCCTGCCACTCAATAGGTAGCACAGCCTGTCCCTGAGACCAATTTCCAGTCTCCGTGGCAACCGCCTCCCAAAGATGCTTTAAAGAGCTCTGACCCTGTCAGAGTTGTTAGGAGCGACTGTGGAAGGAAGATGAAGTGTGGCAGAGATTCGTTGTTAAACCCTGAAGCATCAAAATCCTCTGAGACAAAATAAACATTCTGTCCTGTACTGAGAGGAGGGATGCAGGCTGAAAGGCTGGCCTTGGGTTGGTTTGGTTCTGACCCAAAAGTTTTCTTAATACCTTTGGGGAAGGAAGTAGAAGGAGATGCTCTGAGCTCCTTGCTTGTGCTTCAAAGTAGCAGACAGTAGAAGCTGTCATGCATTTCTAGAAGTTCTGGGTCTTTGGGGAAAAAGAGACTGGTGAGGCAATGAAAGAAAGGGAAGTCCCAATGGAGTGAAAAGGGGGATGTGAGCAGGGGAGGTCTGGAGAAGTGAAACTGAGAATACACAGCAGGGGACAGGAACATTAGTCCAGAGAGGCCAGAGTACCCACACCCCAGCATCCCACTGGGATCCCAGGCCTGCACCACAGATTCCACTCTGCCTCTCATCGGCCTCAGCTGTTAAGAAGGGTCCCCAAAGGCTCTCTGAGCAATCAGGAGAATGTATCTGTCTTGGTCCTTGAAGCCAGGAGGGACGGTGAGGGAAAGGGATGGACAGTAAGAAACAGCCTCTGGTACACAGGCCTAGGGCACAGAGCTGCCAAGGGCAGGATGGGGTTCCTCCCACAAATCTGTGTGACATTCCCAAAGAGGAACTGAGGGCTAAACTGGCAACTTCTCCACCATCTCGCTGCCTGGAGCCAGTGCCGTGTGCACATGGCAGGCACAAGTCCAGCCACTCGAGGCCACAAAAGGCACTTGGGGAAGCAGCGGGGAGCAGGCTCTCCAGCTCGCCTCAGCTGGATTCCTTTGTGGGAAGGAGGGTTAGGGCAGCTTTGATGGTCACATTTTATGTGTACTTGGTGACAATCAAGGTCAGGTCAGTACTCTCAGGCCTCTTAGAGGTCAGAGACTTTCTTATGGATCTTACAAACCAAAACCAAACCAAATCCAATGTGGGGGGGAGGAAAACAAAATATTCCCATAGCCCTTGACTATTTCTTGGAGTTTATGACACTTGCTGTCCAGTTGCATGGTCTGTATTCCACAGGGACTTGGATGGATGCACCCTCACACACACATGCTCCCACACTCACACCCACCCTCCCTTGTGTTGCATACTCGGGGAACGGGGCCCAAGAGATGCTGTCCTCTGTAGTGCTGCAGACAGGGCTATGCCTCTCTGTAGTGTCGTGTTAAATCCGGGTTCATGCCCAGAGCTGGCTCTGGCGGGAAGCAGAATTCTCCAGGCTCCTCAGACAGCTCTGTGGCAGCCGGAAGGGTCCAGGACTGGCTCACAGCTGGCGACCATGGGCAGTTCCTAGTCCCAGGCTGGGGTCCTTGCAGTGGCCTCAAAAGTCCCATGATTCCAGCCACCTTAGTCCTGCCATTGGACTCTGGGGGTCCTGGGCTAGGGGACCAACCATCCCGTAAGCCAGAGGGTGGAAGAGGTAGAAGCTGTGAAAGAACGAGAGGGAGGCAATGGACATCACAGGGCCAGTGCTAGGCAGCTGACTTCAGCCCCTCCTGCTGGTGCTCATCAGTCTCCGCCGACAGGACCCCTGCTCTCTCAGGACCATGTCCATGTGAGCTTGCCATGTGGGCACACTCTGGTCTGCGAGCTTAGTGGCAAGGAAAGAAAGGGCTCTTTCCAATAGGCCTAGCAGAGGGACCTGTCTGGGGGTCTGGCTGCAGGCTATGTGGCACAGAGTATTAATGTGAATTTAACCATCTTCAGCAGGCATGTGCTTACAGGCAACAGGCCCCAGGGGATCTGTGTAACTTGCCAGAAGGTGGGAAAGGGGGGATTTCCAAACTACTGTTTCCTCCAGTAGTTTGGAGCTCCAGTACCCACACCCCCATTCCCACTCTTCCCACCCTCTCCCTCACCCCACCAAGAGCTGTTCCAGTAGAAAGCCACTGTGACTAAAAAGGGGTGTCCTTCCAACAATGTTGGGAGGGTACAAAGCTAGGGACCACTGACAAAGGAGAGAATGTAAAGAGTGAGTCCCTGCTTCTCTTACCTGAATGCACATTAGACGTACCTGAGGAACTCTGAAAATTGTAACCAACTGGGGCCCACTGGGTCCAACTGAACCAGAACCTCTGGGGATGGGGCCCAGCCACTGGGATATCCTGAAAGCACCTTAAGGGATTCTTGAATGTGTCCAAGGCTATGCACAAAAGAGCCCATGTTGGAGAGCCATGTAGGGGGATGCACACCTGTAGGCAGTTCCCAGGAGCAGGCTCAGGATTCCCACCGCATGTACGCTCCGGGCCAGGGAAGAGGAAGCCAAGCCCCAGGCACAGAGCCGCAGGAGCGTGTCCCACAGAATGCCTGTGGAGAAAAGGCAAACCCAGTGCCAGCTTCAGAGAGTGACTTCTGGGGACACAGCAGGGAGGAGCCACCCCAAGCCAGGAGCTGAGATTCCCTCTCAGCACCGATGCCCCGCGGCAGCCTCTTCTTTCTTCCTCCACCCTCCCCCTCCCCTGCTTTATCTCCCAAGGGCAGGTGGACAGCACTGACCTGTCAACATGCTGGAGAAGAGCATGGCTGGGAAGTAGTGGTGGAAGTAGAGGATCCGACCCATCAAAAAGAACGGGAAGTAATGGAGCATCCAGCCAAGCAGCACCTGACCACCTCCTCGCAGCAGGACCTGGGTTAGCCCTGGGCCCAAAGCGGCACAGCCCCAGTCAGAGGCAGGGAGGGGAGAGATCCTGGGTTCTAGTCTAGGTCTGCCCCTTCCTTGCCGTGTGACTCTGAAAGTCACATCATCTCACTGGGCCTTCTTTCCCTCATGTGGACCAACACAAACGACCCAATGGCAACTGGAAGAAGAGGGGAGCAACTGGGTTTCAAGAGGCCTGGTCAGTACCCAGCCTGGTAAGGTCTCCCATGGTAGGGATGCCACATGCCAGCAGGGTGCCTGATGCTGGTGTTGGGGCAGGAGGCAGCCTGGCCCTAAGGAAACCACAGTCCCACACACCTATAGCCAGCTTCCCTCCCTGCCTCCATCTCCCACATATTCACTGTCACAGACCTTTGCAGCAGTGGATGAGCAGAGGTTGGGTCAGAGAGGAGGATGGAGGGGGCTTGGAGGAGGTGTCTGGCACTATAACTGTTCAGCTAGGGAGGTGCAAGGGCAAAAAGAGCCTGTTGGATGTCTCAGATGCTGCGGTCCATGCCTGGCAGCTAAAGTAACCAGAAGCAGCATCAGGATGGGAACCCACTGTCATGCCCAAGAGATACCTCCCTACTCCAGTAGAGGACAGGGCCATGAACAAGGAGGAGCAGACAAGAACAGCTGGGCAGCTCTGGCCATAGCACAGGGGTAAATGTGAGGGCTCTGAAGTGAGACCACCTGGATTTAAACCTCAGCACTATCATTTATGAGCTACAAGTCCTGGGCAAGTTCCTTAATCTTACAGTGCCTCCGTTTGCTGATCCACAGAACCAGAGTAATAATACTCTATCCCATAGGGTTGGTGGGAAGATGTAAAGTACTGAACACAGCAAGAGGTATCTGGTAATTGTGAGTTTTCAAAAGCAAAGAAGGGAAAGTGTGGGTGGTGTAGGCAAGGGATGCCCCATAGCAGGCAGGCCCTCCAGCACGCAGGCACCCTGCCAGCTGCTGGGTCAGTGCAGGGAGAGCCCAGGGATCTGACCTTCCACCTCCGAGGGCAGCTGTGCGCCTCTCTGCATGGCAATGGCAAGGATGCTCCCTGAGAGGAGGTAGAGAGCAATGCTCACCAGATTCAGCCACCAGACCACCTGCGTGGAGATGAGAAGAGGGTGAGAGGATGAGAGGAAGCAGCAGTTCTCTACAGGCAAGGGCTAGCGAGCCTGAGCAGGGACACTGGAGCACTCACCGGGTTGCCGAGCAGATAGACTCGGAAGTCTGTGTCATTGGCCCCTGAGAAGCGTAGGCCCTGTGGAGCCAAGGACATGCTGCTGATCCAGGCCCCAGCTCACCTGGCCACCCCCATGAGGAAGAAGACCTGACACATTCACAAACAGGCGCCTGGACAGGAGGCTCAGAATGTGTAAATGCTACACGAGCTCCCTGGGAAGGTGGAATCAGCGCCAGGGCAGAAAACAGAGTCTGGCTCTGGCCAGCCTGTCCCAGGTGAGGCCTCCCCCTGCCACCCCACCACACCCCAGTCCTTTCCAGTCTCATGGTCTCTTTCTTGGCTCCATTTCCCAGAGGGAGCTCCAGCCTTGGGTCCTACCTGATAGTTGATAGGCCAATGCCAGGGTTTGGATGTGAATTCATTGTCCTTGGGTTTAAGGCCATTGTTTCCCTGCAGGAAGGTGGCAAAGAAAAGCTAGTCAACACAGGGATCTGGAGGTCTGAGGGAAATGTGAGGCTCAGGTATGTCTGCTCTGCAGGCACGTGTCAAGAGCAGCCCACCCTCTCCTCTCTCGCCCTTGCAGGGGAATCAGGTGCTCATTCACTGCCATGGTCCACATGCTACGATAACTGCCGTAATATTTCCCAACAAAACAGCCTCCACTTCCCATCACAGTTCAGTCAGACCCTCTATGCTTGAGAAAAAGAAGAGAAAGAGGAATAAGGGACTTGTTTCCATTGGGCACAAAATATATTCCCATCTGCCAAGCCAAGGACTAAGTGTCAAGAGGGTGGGAGTGGAGGACATAAAACCAGAGCTTTTTATTTATTTATTCAATTTCAAAAAGAAAAGCAGAATCTTCTGTGGAGTTGGAAAAGGTTACTTTAACCTAATGTCTCTCAACTTTTTTCACTACTGCCTTCACCAAGAGGCTTTTTAGACATTTTTCCTAAATGCCCCCATGACATTTTAATACCATAGCCATATCGTATATCTATTTATGTATTAAATGAATAAGAATATCCAATAACTTGTCTCACCACGGCAGAATTGGGCCTTTGCTGAAACAGCAAGGATCAGGGCCAGGGTCCTGGACACTAATCACCAGGACTGGGTCAGTCTTGTGATGAGCACAAGCTGGGCAGGCATCCCCGGAAGGAGAGTCCGTGCTGAGCGTTAGGTCAGGGTTTCCCAGCCTTACCACTACTTTTTGGGCTGGATAAGAGTTTGTCATGGGTGCTGTCCTGCGCACTGTAGGATGTTTAGCATCCCCAGCCTCTACTGGATGCAAATAGCATCCCCATCCCTCACCCCTCAGTTATACCAGCCAAAAATTTCTCCAGATATTATCAAATATTTACTGGTGGGTTCTCAATTGAGAACCACTGGTCTTGCCCAAAAAAGATCCAAAAAATCCAGTTCAATGAACTGCCACCTAGAGTCTTTAGTACTAACCTAACTCTTTGAGGGCTTAGAAATAGTGTTCAAGTCTCAAGCCTCCATATGGTGGTTGGGTTGCTCCTGTAGGATCAAAAGTGCCATAGGGGGTGTCAGACCCAAAGGGATCCCACAGCCCCTGAATCACTATGACAATTTGAAGGACAATGGACTGAGAAATATACCATTCGGGACCCCAGAGCAGTTGCTGAGGGAAATCAATTCCTTTAAACCAGTCCAAACTCAAACTCAGGGACTTAGCTAGACCTGTAACAAGTCAAGGAAATCCTATTCAGTACCTCAAACTCGAAGAAACTCAGCTCCTTTACTAAACCAAGAGATGGAAGGAGGGGACAATCTATAACCAATAGACACATATATAAGTTGTTCTTTATGGTTAAAATCTGGATAGCTAATTCCGGCTAATCGCACCAGGCAAGTCAGCCTTCTCTGCTCAGGTCTCAGCCAGTAACAGGTAGACAGACGGACAGACAGATGGACAGACAGACAGACACACACACACACACACACACACACACACCCATACATGTGCAGTTTCTGTAGTTTGAACTCACTATTTTGGTTTCTTTCCTCTCCCTGACTCTACCTTGGATAAAGAAGAGAGCTCCCTTATGTCCCTTTTCTTTGTTGTTTCCATTTCTTGGATAACGAAGGAATTACTGAAACTCTTTAGACGTACTCATTTACTAAGATTTTACCCAGACCCAGACTGATATTTGTACTGACAGTCACATATTCAAAAGAGCTATGTCATCAGGCCACAGTGACAGCTATGAGCAGAGTCAGAGAGGAAGTGACCCAGAGATTGCTTAATGTCAACTCATCTCCTCTCAAACATGCAAAAATGACAAAATCTGAATTTTAAAAGTTTAATCATGTGAAATAAGTCAACTATATTTACTGAGTACTGCTTACATAATCACTTCCAGGAAAGTCTGCTTGACAGTGGCTCACAGGGAGAAAATAACAACTGTCACAGCTCCCTGCCACCCTGTGGGTAGCTGATGATCACCTATCTGATTTGAGATACAGTAGTTCTTCAATGTCATTCCCGTAGGACTTAGGTTTCCCATAAGCCAGAGCAAAGGGGTTTCCACTGAACATTAGAACTGCAGTAAGAGGCTGGGTGTGGTGGCGCAAGCTTGTAATCCCAGTACTTTGGGAGGCGGAGACCGGAGGATCCGGGTTCACGGTCAGCCTCAGCTCTCTCTCCCTGTCTCTCTCTCTCTCTCTCCTTAGTGGGGCCCTCCGCAACTTTGTGAGACCCGGTTTCAAAATAAAGTATAAAAAATAGGGCCGGGGGCGTAGCGCGGAGGTAGAACGCCCCCGCATTCAATCCCCGGTACCGCAAAAAAAGAAAAAAAAGAACTGCAGTAAGGTTTTCCAATTCTCAGGAGAAATTTAAGCTAAGGGGTAGAATTTTCTCAATTTAAAGATTTCCTCTTTCAAGTTTCCTTAAACCTTTCATTTACGGCTGCTGTCAGCTACTAATGATAGAGAACAAACAATGAGTCTTAGGAAATCTTTTTGTGTGTGTGGAGTACTGGGGATTGAACCCAGGGGCATTCTACCTCCAAGCTATACCCCCAGCCCTATTTTATTTTTATTGTGAAACAGGGTCTCACTAAGTTGATCAGAGTCTTACTACTTGCTGAGGCTGTCCTTGAACCTGAGACTGATCCTACTGTTTCAGCCTCCCAAGTACTGGGATTACAAGCATGCACCACCAAGCCTAGCTGAGTCTTAGGAAATCTTAAGCAAGAATCAGCCATGCGCCCTAAATAGTTTCCGTCCAGGAATATGAGTGGGCTTATAGCTGGGATTTTTTTTTTTTTTTTTTTTGCGGTACCGGGGGTTGAACCCAGGGGCATTTTACCTCCGAACTACAACCGCAGCCCTATTTTTTATCCTTTATTTTGAAACTGGGTCTCATGAAGTTGCAGAGGGCCTCACTAAGCAGCTGAGGCTGGCCGCGAACCTGGATCCTCCGGTCTCCGCCTCCCAAGTACTGGGATTACAAGCATGCGCCACCACACCAGGCCCTAGCTGGGATTTTATGTATCAACAACACACTCAAATTAGCTCCTCATCTAAACTGATCCTAATCTCATATGCTGGAATGAACTATCAATGTGTCAGGATCTTCAATCAAGAGCACTGTGACTTTCAGGGGCTCTGCCACTTTTGCAGATTTGAAAATCACTCAGAGGCAGAGGAGTGTCGTGGTAACTGGCACTGACTCTGAAGGCCTACTAGCCTAGCTTTGAAGCCTGGATCTACCTTTTACACATAGCTGAGTGATCCTGGACAAGTTCCTAACCTCTCTGTGCCAAAGTTTCCTCACCTGTAAACCAGGAATGACAATCTTCACAGGATTCTAATAAGTATTAAATGACATTATATATATATCTCATGCCTGGCACATAAGAGCTAAATGAGTGTTCCTTGGTATCACCATCACCATCACCATCACCACTACCCTCATTTTGTGACTTAGGAAATGCCTATGAAGATCAAGTAAACCAGAAAGTGAGGACACTTTCAAAGTCCTCCACAAGGGGGCAGAGGATGTATACAAAAACTATTGATTTGTGCTCCAAATTTGTGGCTGCCCAAAAGCTGTTAGAGAAGCCATGGAATGAAAAGGAGCCACAGTACCCGGATCATGACCATGTGAGACTCCAGCAAGATCTCAGGAAAGCTGGGCTGCAGCACTTCCAGGCTGATGTTTGGCACTAGGGGAAAAAACCGAGAAGGCTGTTACACATTCTCTCCTCAGCATGTCCCTGGCATCCACATTCCCACCAGTCTAACAGCAACCTCCCTGCCAAGTTGACAAGGAGATGACAATGTTGAGGCTCATTTATTCAGCTCACTTTGAGCACTTGTTAGGCTTTCTGGGAAATACAAAGGAAATGGACAACAAGGCCTCTCCTGTGGTGCTCATTCTTCATGTGGGCACTGCTTCAAATGCTGCCTCCTGTTAGACAAATGGTGTGAGGATAGGGACCAAGTCTGTCTCATACACCAATATATCCACAGGGCCTCACATGGTTCCTGGTGTACTCATGAGTTGTCCATTAAGTTAATTAGTTGGTTTGACTATCTATATAAGAATGGATGAAAAGCATGAAGAAAAGGAGAAATCAAGCATGAGCTTGAAGTGGGGAGTTTAGGAAACAGATGATGAATCTAGACTTAGTGAGCTAAAGTTGACACTGAGGTGGAAATGTCAAGTTGAGCCTGGGAGCAGAGGTGTCAGCTAAGACCAGGGCTGTGGCCATCGTCTTTTTTTTTTTTTGCGGTACCGGGGATTGAACCCAGGGGCGTTCTACCTCCGCGCCACACCCCCGGCCCTATTTTTTTTTTATACTTTATTTTGAAATCGGGTCTCATGAAGTTGCGGAGGGCCTCACTAAGGAGGGAAAGAGAGAGAGAGAGAAAGAGAGAGAGCGTGCGCTGAGGCTGGCCGCGAACCCAGATCCTCCGGTCTCCGCCTCCCAAAGTACTGGGATTACAAGCGTGCGTCACCACGCCCAGCTGGCCATCGTTTTTTGTACTGCGGCTGGCCGGATGTGGGGAGAGGCAGAATTCTGCACAGGCATAACGAGCAAGGACCAGCCTGCTCCAGGCCTGGAGGGCACTGAGGTGACAATCATGCAAGGACAGAAAAGCCCAGGAGATGAGATAGACAGACCTGCAGGAGATCACTGGTCACTTTAGGGAGAGGAATTTAAGAAGGAGATGGATGAGAAGAAAAAGAAGCTAGCAGTGTAGGTACAGACAAGTCTTATGAAGACATTAGGTGTAAAAAAGGCAGAAATAGCAGCAATAAGATGAAATGGCAGCAGACTCTATGAAGGTTTGTTTCTAAGGCACAAGTTTCTTATAAATGTTTCCCTTTAGAGCCAGCCTGGGAAGTGACCTCACTCACATTTAGGATTGATGTGGTCCTCCACATTCCAGACAGAGTTGAGGGTTTCCTTTAGGTATGGAGTGCAAGTAACTTCCAACTGCTCCCAGCCCCTGTGAAAGTAGTCACAGATGTCTATCAGAAGACCTGGAGCCCCCTGAGAGTAGCACTGTCCACAGCTCTCAAATCTGTGGAACCCCTCTCTCTCAAGCCAGTGACCATTGGCTTCTCAGCCTCCCACTTTTATATTCCACAACTATCTAAGGAGTAGTCTAGCACACATTATTCCCATTTTACACAGTGGCATAGACCAGAGAATTATTACCATAAGCCAGATGTACAGATGTTCAACTATCAGAGCACCTAAAACATCAAGGCTACCTGGAAGCTCTGTGCTCCATAATATACCTGATACTTTTTCTCCTTCCATTTACCACCAAGAATAAGCAAACATGAGGTGAACACTGACCACTGCAAAGCTTCTGGCATACTCCAAGCTTGACTAGGACATCAGAAATCTGAGACTCACCACTTGGGCAGAACCTTTCCTGAGGAGCCCAGGACACAGCCTGTGACCAGATGGATGAGGCGAATTCGACTTCTCAGCACTTTGATCCGATTCCCAAATTTTCTGTTTACAACCTCAATCCGCCAGAAATCATTTGAATCCCCTGTCCCATTCTGCCACATGAACCAAGAAAAGAATGCAAAGTAAGATGACTTTAGAGACAAGGTGTGAGAAAGGAAAATGGCCACTTCTTTTCTCCTTCCTTCCTTTTTCTTTCTTTTTTTTTTTCCTTGTGTGTGTGGGGTACTGGGAATTGAACCCGAGGCCGCTTTACCACTGAACTATATCCCTAGCCCTTTTTAAATTTGAAACAGGGTCTTGATAAGTTACCCTGTACTGGTCTCAAATCTGTGGTCCTCCAGGTCTATGCCTCCCAAGTACTGGAATTACAGGTGTGTACCACGATGCCTGGCACTGGCCACCCTTTCAAATTTTTAACCCTTACAAAGGTTAAAAATGAAATCAGCCTCAGTGGCTAAGGGGGGAAAGGGAAAAAGAAGTCCATAAAAATACCCCAAGTGATTGACATTGCCCTAGCACTCCCTACTATAACCAAAAAACGAAGTATAACTCCTGGAACTAGAAGTCCAATTCTTCACTACATAGGACTAGAGAGTTTAAGTGTTCAACAGATATTTTTGCCCTTAAATCTAATTCAAGACATCACCCTAAGCCAACAGAAGCAGATCTGGGCCATTTGCATCCATTTTCTTGGCCATCTGGACACTCGCTTATCTAAGCCAGAAATGTCTGGCCTGCACACTGCACCTGGGAAATTAAGACAGTTGTGTCTAATTCTCCTCAAGAGATGCTCCCTCCTTCCCCCACCAAAAAAAAAAAAAAAAGAGAGTCTTGGCTCTAGTACAATGTGGAATGAGCAAGTAGAAAAGAAGGTTGGAAAATCTAATGAACCCAGAATCTTTACTGAAGCACCAAAGAGCGTGGAAGAGAATGCAACTGATAGTCACTCATAGTTTTCCATTAGTTGTTTTTGTCTTCAAATTACTCCCAAGCAATAAGCACTCATAAAGCCCCCCTCTTTTTGCAGTACTAGGGATTGGACCTAGGGGTACTCAAGCAGAGCTACATCCCCAACCCTTTTTATTATTATTAATATTTTTATTGTGAGACAGGGTCTTGCTAAGTTGCCCAGGCTGGCCTTGAACCTGTGATCCTCCTGCCTCAATCTCCCAAGCAGCTGAGATTACAGGCATGTGGCACTGTGCTCAGTACTCACAGAGTTTTTACTCTATTAAGTCTATCTCTCTGAGGCAGTAAAATATAAAAGCTATGTGGACAATATCAGGGAAGTAATTCTTAAAAATAAAGCCAAGATAAACACCTGGGGCCATATTGCAGGTCTTTGGCTTCTATGTCCAATGTCATCTTAAGAGAACCAAATACCATTCACAGTTGACATTTACTAGGTATTGGAATATGTCAATGACATGGTTACTAAGTGAGGAGAGGGATGAAGACAGACTTCATAGGCTGCTTTTCTCATAGTGAACCTAGACAAAGAGTTTTCAAATATTACGAAAGTTGATGTACAGCCTGCGATCTTTAGGAACCTTCCAGAATTCTGGGGAGGGCATGTCCTATCCCCACAACTTTTTACATTCTGCTCACACCACAGCTGCTCACTTACTATGCCATAGCCGGTGACCTGATAGTGTTTTCTGGTCAGGGGGGCCTCATGATAGTGACTGTGCAAGTTCCGAGAAGTCCTAGGAGTTAGAAGAGAGAAGAGCCGTTACCTTTAGAGAAGAGATGTGCAATGTTTCTTCCTTTACCAAGAATATTCAGTCATCTGTTAGGATTAGAAAAATTAGCATCTGAACTATTAATTCCAACATATCAGGAACTCTTGCCTATTCACTCACAATAAATATCCAGAGAATTAGAGGAGAGAGAAGAGCTCAAATTGAGAAGGACAGATGGTAGGCGGATGGGCTACATGCCAAGAAAGGGGCTAACTCCAGGTGTCGGTGGGGCGGGCAGTTACTTTCACACACATTTGGTAGCTTTGAAACACTAGCTTGCCCAACTTAGGAGGCTGGTCTGGGAAGAAGAAAATTAATGCTTGCAGTTTACATATGCCTAAGGTAAGTTAACCTCCCCATTGCCATTTACTCTTTCTATTCTCATCCCCATTTTTATAAAGTGAGGATTTGTGGGAAATGGGGGGGATTTAGCTTTTATTTATTTAGCTTTTCACAACTCTTACTTTTTCCATAATAAATGTTCATCATAAAATTTTTGGAATTTGCAAAATAAAATTTAATTATTAATAATAAAATGAAATTTATTTAGTATCTAAAATCCAACTGACTAGAGAAAAACCACTGGTAACTGCTTTTACATACACACACACACACACACACACACACACATATATATATATCCCTGCTTTTTTTTTTTTTTGGGTACTGGGATAGAACCCAGGAACATTCTACCTCTGAGCTACACCCCCAGCTCTTTTTATTTTGAAACAGGGTCTTACTAAGTTGCCAATAGTCTTGCTAAATTATTGAGGCTGACCTCAAACCTATGATCCTCCTGTCTCAGCCTCCCAAGTACTAGGATTACATGCATGTGCCACCACACCTAGCTCTTGGTTTTTTAAAAAATCTATATCTGATAATTCTAGTATATGAAATTTTACAGGACTATTTCTGCTGACTATTATTTTTGCTTGGATTTATGCAAGTGCCCTATTTCAATGAGTGATTTATTTTTGTATACTATTCATTATTGCTGAAAAAACATTTATGGGAATGGACTGTAATGTCTTTTCCAAAGGAGGATTTACATTTGCTCTCAGCCAGGCACCTAAGAGACATCACCAGTCTAAGATCATGTTCATTAATTTAAATTCACACTTTGAAGATTTTGAGACCACCCAGGTGACATGAATGAGAGCTGCGAACCCATGTGAGGATCAACTGGCAGTTACTTCTCAGGAACTAGGGTTCCTTACCCAACCGCCAATACTCTGCTTGGTACCAAAGTCACTGCTGGGGGATAAGTAGATAGGGCAGATTTTCCCTTATTCTATGCCTTTTGGGGTTCTGAATTTGGGGAGAGGATCACTTAATAAATTTACCACTTTGGGTGAGCCTAGAACTCTGACTGCAAAACTCTTTCTCTCAAGAAGTAGTCAAAATAAAAGATCAAAACAAAAGACAAAAACCCAAGATTGTGGCATCAAGGCAAAAGTGGCTTTAGTGTCTCACTTATTTCTCTGGGTTCCCTCTCCCCTTCACTTAGATTTTGAGCTAGTAATTCTTTAATATATTGTTAGCTTTTTTATACTTTTAAGAAAAAGTTTTTATATTCCTCCAGCATTTTTAGCCATTTCAGTTGAGAACACTGGTGAAACAAACTAGGTACCACACTCTTTGAAACAGATGCTTATGTTTTCTAAAAGTAGCCACTTTTTAAAAAAGCAGCTTTGGACAACTCAAACTTTATCTTTTTCTTCTAGGAAAAGGGAAACTGAAAGATACCCTCAAAGGTCAAAGCTCCCCACAGCCTAGTCGGACAAAGGCTGGCCCTGCCTAGTTCATCAACTTCATAACACGGTTCTCTCATTCTAGCACAGCAGCCTCTCCAATACTAGAGCCACAGACAAACCTGACTTCTGTGAATTTTCTTAAAAGAACTCCCTACCCTTGGTGCCCATCCCATTCACTCTCCAAACAGCAAGTTCACTTACTCTTTATGTTCTAGTCGAATGATGTCTCCATGCCTCACAAACTCCACTGGGAATGAAGGGTCTAGGGGATCTGCTGGGAAGAAACAAGCACTGATACTGAAACCACTCACTCATGAGGCTGGCATCAACTGAGGGCCCTCTAGAAAGCAGTTACAGTACCATGTGGTACGTGCTAGAAGTACAAACAGAGTGCTATGGGACCAAAAAGCTAACGGTCCCAAATCACCTCAGAGGATTAGAGAAGAGTGTCCCGGGGATAATGTTGTAAAAGACTCTTTAAGGAAGGGGAAAATTTTTTCAGGAGAACAAGTTGGAAAAAGGCATAAAAGTATAGAAAACAAACTCATTTGATCAATGGCAAATCGTTTCATATGGTTAGGGTGTGCAGCCAGGAAAGGAATGGGAGCAAGGAATGACTTATGAACAAGTGGGGCCAGACTGCGTATGTCATGTTGAGCCAAGTGGCCTTTATCTGACAGGCTCTGAAGCCTCCATTGGAGCTTAAGCTGGGAAACTAAATAACATGGTTTTCCTTTTATAAGTAATAATATAGTCTCCCCCAAATTAATTCCATGCAAATCATCATTTGCCCAGCTCTCCTCAAAAATGAAATCTTATCTCTAACAACAGAATCGCTAAATGTGAGCTGGGTGTGGTGGACCACGCTTGTAATCTCAGTACTTGGGAGGCTGAGATAGGAGGATTCCAAGTTTGAAGCCAGCCTCGGCAACTTAATGAGGGAGGCCCCGTTTCCAAATAAGAAATAAAAAAATCAAGCTGGGGGTGTAGCTCAGAGGTAGAATACCCCTGGGTTCAATCCCCAGTACCACATACACACACAAAACTAAAAACTAAATTGCTAAATGTGAGATGAAAAAAACGATGAAAGAAAAGGACTACTCTCATGTTACCTGGAAGTCAAGACTGATCAGGATCTAGAAGGCGATGACATGGAAAAGGAGCTGACAGTCATCAAAGCAATGCAGAATGCACCCTTGAAAATTTCTGTCCCAAACAGTGAGACAGAACACTCTATAAATAGATCAAGGTCAGTAAAGATAAATTTGCCAGTGCAAATCACTGGCTCTCAAAAGAACTAGAGAACTCAACTCTACAGATGCCCATTGCTATGCTGCCTTTTAAGGTCTCAAGATTAATTAGCAATTTGTTCAAGGAATTTTTGCTGAACAATATGATCCTACGATAGAAGATTCTTATAGAAAGCAAGTTGAAGTAGATGCACAACAGTGTATGCTTGAAATCTTGGATACTGCAGGAACAGAACAATTTACAGCAATGAGGGATGTGTACATGAAAAATGGACAAGGCTTTGCTTTAGTTTATTCCATCACAGCACAGTCCGCCTTTAATGATTTACAAGATCTGAGAGAACAGATTCTTCAAGGTAAAGATACTGATGATGTCCCAATGATTCTGGTTGGTAATAAGTGTGACTTGGAAGATGAAAGAGTTGTAGGAAAAGAACAAGGTCAAAATCTAGCAAGACAGTGGAACAATTGTGCGTTCTTAGAATCTTCTGCAAAATCAAAAATAAATGTTAATAAGATCTTTTATGACCTGGTGCGGCAAATTAACAGAAAAACTCCAGTGCCTGGGAAGGCTCGCAAAAAGTCATCATGTCAGCTGCTTTAATATACTAACTGCATTGTAGCTCTGAGCCAGGTCTGAAGAACTGTTGCCCAATTCAACAGTGCCAGCATTCCAACTTTGTTAAATCTACCAACATCTTAAATGGACTTTACCTTAAAGGGTACCTGTAGTGGTACCCTTTAAGAGGCAGATGAAAGCTACTACGTCAGTTTGCACATTCTAATCACCTTCCAGTATCACAAGAGAGATTTTTACTTATATAATAGTCTTAGAGTATGCAGCTGGTAAAACCAGAGGCTACATCCAGTATTACTGCTAAGAGACATTCTTCATCCACCAATGTCATACATGTATGAAAATGGTGTACTGTATACTTTAACATGCCCCATACTTTGTATTGGAGAGTACAATAATGTAAATCCTAAAAGCACCACTATTTTAGCATAATAAAAGAAAGTCCAAAGAGCTCCTATATAGACTACTCCAGATCACTTATTTGATACTTGTAGCTTATTGTAATTATTTTTTTAAAAAATCAAGGTCATTATCATTGTATTGTACAAAATAAGTGCTTTGATTAACATAGCTATATAGTTTTTTTAATTTTTCAAAAACCTGTGGAGACAGTGATCCTTCTTTAAAATATGATAGTCCTTTCAGTATAATGTCTTAGACTAAAGACATTGCCTTTAATATCTGTTGGGAAGGAAATGTCCAGACTTTTCAAATCTCCTTATTATATGTTTCCTTTTTTGTTTACATACGGATCAATGTTTATAGTTGTGTGTACAGTGGGCGTCTACAACAAGAAGTGTATATTTTCAAACAATTCTTTTAATGATTTAACAATTTTCTAAATCATTTTCAGGCTTCTGCAGCTGTAGATTCTCACTGTGAATTCCTTGCTTGCTCATGCATAAGTGTATTTGCAATACCAACTAAACAGGTTTAGTATTTTTGCCTGTTAGTGATTGTTTCACATGTGTAACGTTTTGGTTGAGATGTTAAATGGTGGACAAGTACTGTGGACGTGAATGTGGGGAGTAATTCTAATCATGTGTAATTGTCACAAGGCCTAATTTGCAGTAACTATTGCTGTTTTATTTAACAATGCCTTGTTGCTTTGTATGCATTAATGTTTGGGTATAAAGATTGTGTGTCTATCCAACAGGGAGCCACGGTATTTAAATTGACCAACCTAATGTTACAACTACTTCGAGGTGGCCAAATGTAAACTAAAAGCCTTAATTAAAGTGGTGCAATTTTGTATAAGTTAGCATCAGTAGTTTGATAAATTTGGATTGCCATGCAAGGGCTTGCATTATAATTACTTGCCACTTGAATGTGTTTTGTGTAATGTTTTAACAGTGCTAGTAAATAAATACGGGTTTACCTTCTTTGAAAAAAAAGATTAATTAGCAAGATGACAAATCAAGTAAGTCAGGGAGGGAAGTTTTATTTTCTATGGACTTGGGGGGGCATTTACAGCCACGAGAACACAAAATGTCTATAAGGTTCCCAGAAAATCCTTAGTTGCTTAGGTGAAACACAACTATCTTAACTTAGGAGCCACAATGGAATAACACACTAGGGATTTCCAAAGATTTGGTTCAAGCCCCTATCACTTAGAAGTAAAACTGGCCTTCCCTCCTAAATCTTCTCATAGACCACGTAGGTTGGCCTGTTGGATAAAAACACAACCAATACTAGTATTATAAGGGTGTAAGAACAAACTCTGCTCAATGATCTCATAATTCGTATTATAAAATAGGCAAATAAATGGATGTATGTCATGTTTCTAGCCGAAAATCCTAAGAGGAAGTAGGGAAGGAAAGAGAAAGTGAATTTAGATGAGCAGCTCCCATTTCCCCACCAAGGTCAGGAGCATCTGGCTGGGCAGGCTACAGCAGGTGGTGTTTGCTGAAGAGTCACAGGGAATGCTGGCGACACAGGATACCTGCGGTGAGAATGGGCTCAGGAGGCGAGAGGAAGATGCCCTCTATTCTCAGTTGTAGCAGAAGGCAGCCTGCAGGTAGCTAGCTGCTGACCAAGGAAGGAAGATTCAGCTATAGGTCCTGATCTGGTCCTAAAACCCAGAAAGCCCAACAGGTGTGTTTCAGAGCTACTTTACCAAGACCAGTTAGGGGAAGATCAGCAGGATTCAAGTAGTTTGCCAGACACCAGCCTAGACAAGTCCAGTCACAGGGCTTGCAGGCCTTCCTATCTCTAATTGACTGACACAACCTAGGGACAAGCCATGGCGGCACTCTATCTTATCAAGACCACATGCTGGGGGTCTGTAGAAACAGTAGACCCCAGGTACCCTTGCTTGGGGCTACTCACCAGCGCCTGGTAGCATGCTCAGGTAACCACTTCCTGGATAAAGTCTAGTCTTAGCCCTGCTCTCTGGCTTCAAAATGACAGTCCAAAGAGTAATATTATCTGCTTTTCTCGCTGCTTATCCCCTATGTTTACAACTGTGCTTACAACACAACAGAAGCTCAATAAATAGCTGCTGAAAGGATAACTGAGATCAGTAAAGATGTCAGCAAAGATGCTCAGGAAAGCCCATGTCAATATCATTCTTCTGGAGACACGAGAAATGTTGAGGGCTCAGAGTAAGTAATAACACAAGAAGCATCAGTTCTGACCACATTACCTGAGTTTGTATTATGTTTCTTGATAATCCACAAGTTGTTGTAGTCCTTGTGCAAATAGGTAGTGACCTGGATGGGGGTGGGGACAAAGGGAGAAGGAGATGGAGAGAGAATACCATCACTATCAGCATAGCTAGCCCACAATCCCCAGCAACTCAATGCTACCTGAGCCCCTTTCAGAATCCCCAGCCACCAGCCCAAGTGGCCACATTTCCCAGGCTCAAAAGCAGCAGTGCTGAGTGAGAGTCTTTCCTTCCTTTTAGATTTAGAACTCTCTGATTTGTCTCTATCTTTCTATATCTTACACTAAAGTTCTAGCCCTCTAGAGGGAGGAACCATGATACCTTGTGTAATAGTCTCTAGCACAGAGAGTAGACAGAGAGCATTTTACAAAGTAATTAATACCATGCCTCAAACTTTCTAAGTGAAACTTTCATGCTGTTATATTTTCTATAATGTGGCCAAATGAAACAAAAAACCTCATAGACATCTCATCCTAAAGTTGTAACCCATGGCCATTTTATACACACTGATTTTGTATGTGTGGGGATTGAAACCAGGGGCATTCTACCTCCAAGCAACACCCCAGCCCTATTTTATTTTTATTTTGAAGCAGGGTCTCATTAGGTTAATTAGAGTCTCACTATTTACTGAGGCTATCCTTGAACCTGCAATCTTCCTGTCTCAGCCTCCCAAGTACTGGGATTACAAGTGCGTACCACCACACCCAGCTTACACAGATTTTTTTTGTTTGTTTTTGTGGTACCAGGGATTGAACCCAGGGGCATTCTACCTCCGAGCTATACCCCTAGTCCTATTTTTTATTCTTTATTTTGAAACAGGGTCTCACTAAGTTGCAGAGGGCCTCACTAAGTAGCTGAGGCTGGCAGTGAACCTGCAATCCTCCGTTCTCAGCCTCCCAAGTACTGGAATTACAAGCATGTGCCACCATGCCTGGCTGATTTTTAAAATAAGTATCTGTGTGCACTCACTTGTACATATCTATAATGCTGAAATTAATCTAACAAAAAATCTGGAAACAGTATGAATGCCTATTAATACAGGCATAGTTAACATGATAGATACTATGTCCACCAGATAGAATATACAGCCACAAAAAATATTTCAGAGCATTTTTCAGCAGCATGGGAAAAAGCTCATGAAATGCTGACGCTGAAAATGTAAGCAGGTGGGATAAGGTTGGAGGAAGTAGGTCACTGGGGTCATGCCCTTGGGGACTATATTTTATTCCCCACTCTCCCTGCTTCCTGGCTGCCATGAGCTGAGCACCCTCCTCCATCAAGCTCTTCCACCATGATGTTCTGCCTTACCTCAGACCCAAAGAGATGAAGCCAGCTGACCATGGACTGAAACCCTTGAAAGCGTGAGCTCAAATAAACTTTTTCTCCTCCAAGTTGTGTCAGGTATTTTGGTCACAATGATGAAAAGCTGCCTAACACAGCCACCATCACGGTTTCACACCTGCCCACAAGGGCTTCAAGGGTGTAACACCAGCTTAACAGGGTCTTTCAGAACTTGGCCTCTCTCCCTTTGCACAGTGTACATGTTTCTAGCCACCACATCTGTAACTTTATTATCATCTACATGATACCTGCAGCAAGGTATCAACATGGAATGGCTAGCTATGGCTTTTCTGCCCTGGCTGGGCATCAGAATCATCTTGGGAACTTAAAACAAAAATAAAAATGCAAAATGCATGAGTCCCATCTTAGAAAAATTAAATCAGAATCTCTACAGTAAAGCCTAGGCATCAGAATTTATTCTTTTTTTTCAGAATTTTATTGGTGCAACGTAATTATACATCATAGTGAGATTCAAAGTGACACATTCAAAAATGCACACAACATCTGGTGCATTTCCCTCTATACTCCACCCCACCGCCCCCTCCTCCCTCTTCGTACATGCTAGCGAGAGTGGTAATGACACCTTCACATAAGAACATACCATTATTTAGTCTACTTCCTTCCTCAAGCCCCCTTTCCCCCTTCCCTCCTGCCTCCCCTGGTACTCTTCCACTATTCTACTGGTTTCTTTCCTCATTTTTATCAAGTCCTTTTTCTTTCCTCTCAGGATCAGTCCACCCTATCCACACCTAACACTTCCTAACACGGACACAGTGCTGCTCACTTGCTCATTCAAATAACACTCTTTCTGATGATATTCATGCCTAACCCTCACATGTGCACTTTACATATATTACCCTATTTAATCCTCACAACAACCCTATAATAGAAATACTATTTATTTTCTATACTTTAATGATAAGATACTGAAAGATTAAGAAATTTATCCAAAGTCGCCAGGTGTGGCGGCACACGCTTGTAATACTAGTACTTTGGGAGGCAGAGACTGGAGGATCCGGGTTCGCGGCCAGCCTCAGCTCTCTCCCTGTCTCTCTCTCTCTCTCTCTACTTAGTGAGGCCCTCCACAACTTCGTGAGACCCAGTTTCAAAATAAAGTATAAAAAATAGGGCCGGGGGTGTAGCGCAGAGGTAGAACACCCCTGGGTTCAATCCCCGGTACCGCAAAAAAAAAAAAAAGAAATTTATCCAAAGTCATACTCTATATGAAACCAGGATTCAAGCCCAAGTAACCCAGCCTGGCTCCCAAGTCTGTGTTGGTAACTATTACACTTTACTCATCACCAGTTCCATGCCAGGCACGCACTTCAGCCTTCCAGGATCAAGCAATCAAGTACCAAAGAGACGGGAGGAAGGAAGCCCTCACAATTCCCTATGAAACAGGCTACCACACAGGCATGCAGAGAGTGCCAGAAAAACCTCTCCTAAGAGGGGCACCTAAGCCAGTACCAGGGAGACAGGAGTCATATGAACAGGGAGGAACACCTAAGCTGAAGTATAAAGCCAGAGGAACGAAGAGGAGGGTGCAGGACTAGGAAGAATGTCTCAAGCAGAGGAAATAGCACAAGCAAAAGACAAGAAGCAAGAAAGCAAAGGGTGGGTTCAGCATGGCAGACAGTTCAGCATTGCTGCAGTGAAGTGCGTGAAAGGCTCACCAACCTGCTGCTGGCGGGCGCCAATGCCCTCGGGGTAGAGGTGCCTGTGTGAGTGCAGATAGCCGATGGCCATCCGGAGGTTCTTCACAGTGATCACCGAGCCATAGGCCAGGTCTGGGAGAAAGAAAGATGAGAGATGATGAGTGGGCACGGGGCTAGAGGCCACCCATGCCAAGGAGGGGCCTCCACAGCCACAGGACTCACTAACCCTCTACGGGACTCCACTGGGCCCACCAGGGCTGCACCAAGCAGGAGGCACAGCTGGCTTCTCACTCCAATGAGACCAACTCGAAAGGGAGTTCCCCATCTGTCTCACTTTGCCCTTCCCTCCTCTCCCTCCCTCCTGAGGACTTCAGGAGGAACTGGGTGTTAACAATGTCATTATCAAAGACCTATTTATAATAGTAAAAGATTAGAAACAGCCTGTCCTTCAGTGAAGGTCTGAACATGTATTCAATGGAACAGAGAGGGAAGAAGCATTTTATGTCCTTGTCTGGAATGTTCTCCAACATATAATGCTATGACTGTTTATAAAATAAACTTTCACTCTATATCCCTTTGTGCCTTTTGAACCTAGTATTATATGAATAATTGTTCAGTGATGTTTTGGTTTTCTTAATTTGAATTAAACAAAAACACCCAGAGTAAACTGCCTCCCCCAGAGCATCCCCTCCTCCTGTAGGCCTCTTTTCCTTATTCCTACCCCTCTTCTCAATTCCTGTAATCTGGCTGCCTTGCCACTTACCACTGCACGGAAACAGGCCTCTCACTCTACCAGTGATGGCTTACTCCTATTCATTCAGCCCACCAACAGCATGTATCAATTACACAGATGAGCCAAAGGCAGAGGAGGCCTGACTAAGGGGAAGATGGTTTCACACACTGACAAGTACTGGACATTGGGCAAGTGCTCTGGAAAAGGTGTGACAATGTGTGACCTGGTGGGCACCCAGAGCAGGCTAGGACAAATTCTCTCCCAGGGAACAAAAAGAGGACCACTTGATAGAAGAGATCATAGCTAAGCTAGGCCTTTTAAATAATGAACATGAATTGGTTAAACTCCATAACTCCATTTTTCTAAGTTCTGATGCAAGCCAACATCTGTACCCCTGCACATTGCCGAACTCCTTTACTTCTTAAAATGCTCTCGGATGTTCCCCCTTCTCGACCCCACACTCCCTCTCACAAACTGCTCCTCCATAGCCTCCTTCCCTCGTTCCTCTTCCTCTTGCATTCCCCAGTGACCTGACGTTGGTCCTGTTCTTATCCTGTTTCTAGATCACAGCCCCTGCCACAGTATCAGCTACCACTGGCCCCAGTGCACTGACTTCTGCTTGAAGCCAAACGGTCTGTGGAACTCAGCATCTGCCCTTTTACTCCTGCTTTCCTACTTTTCATTCTTTCCACAGTCTTGGAGGGTCCACTGTGCTCCAGGCACTGTGCAAGGCACTAGAGAGACTCAATGAGTAAGATGTGGTTCCTGCCTCCAGGAAGCAGTTACCTACACTCAAGTCCTCAGTGACAGCTTTCTTCTCTCCTTTCATGTCCAGTCCTCCTTGCATATGCCTCCCCCGTGGCTGCCACCACCATGTCCAGCTCATGTCCCTGCAATAGCTTCCCAGAGGATGTCCAATCCTGTTCCCTCCCTAGCCATCTCACACTCTTCCAGTGGTGTCATCTCCCTGCTGCAGTCTTCCTACTTAACGACCTCTAACAGGTCTCTAATACTCATCCAAACATCTCAAACCCTCATAATCTGGACCCAAACTACCTTTTAATCCTTATATTTCAGTATCTTTCCGCAAGCGACCCACTCTATGTACCTCTGATCCCCTCGACCGCCCAGCAGCAGTGCCTCTCACCCTTCAATCCCCAGCACTCTGTGCTCCCTATGTACTCAGAACACAGTCACACTGTGTGGAGATCCTCTATACCAGGCTGTCTCTGGAGGGAGAACACTTGCTAATGACTACAGTGAATAAGGATGGGAGTCTCAGAACACTGTGTCAGAAGCCGATGAATGTCCCTGGAGGGCCTTGCTCTGTCTCCAGATTCTCTCTCACTGGCCTTCCCACAGCCACAAAGAAGAAGTACTCTCTAGGGTCAAAGCACCTGCTGCTCAGGATGTCCTCCTCTGCACTGTCCTGCTTCATTCTCTTGAGTATTCTCACCAGAATACTGGGTCTTTCTCACACTCTGTCATTTATAAGCTAAAACAACTCAAGCAATCAGACTTGTCTTTTCCAATTCAACTCCCAAAAAACCCCTCTGCCTTTCTACCTGTGTAGAGGCCCAGAACACTCACGTTCAGGGATGGAAGCATTGTGAAGGTTGTTCCCTGAAAGCCGGGCCTGGAAGGCAGAACTGAAGAAACCATCGCCAGGACCACTGTGGGGGAAAGGAGGAGCAGAGAGAGTCAAGTTAATGGAATGAAAACTGTGACTTCCCAGGAGCCTTCAGTTGATCTTAAAGAAAAAGAATCAGAGTGGTAGTATAGTATTACAGGATAGATGTGGGTGATGGAGTCAGAGAAATTAGGGTCCAAATCCCAACTCAACCACTTACTAGCTGGGTGACTTGGGCAATACATCTAACCTTGCTTAGCCTCAGTTCCTCATTTATAAATTGGAGATAAAAAAAACAAATGATTATGATTAAATGAGATCATGTATACAAAATGCCAAACACAGTTCCTGTTACTTAACAGTTACTCATTAACTGGAAGCTGTTGCTGCTGGTATTAGTTATTATTATCCTCACTCCTACTGCATCCCCTTACAGTGCTCACCTTTGCTAAGAACAAGGGGTTCTAATTAGAAATAAGGGGCATTTGGCTATTAGGAAATTATCCTCTTCCTTCAGGTCAGGGGGCTGGCCTTTCTGAGCCCTTGGGATATCCAAATGATAGAACAAAGGGGGAAAAAAAAAACAGGAAAAAGCCCCTGTCCTCTGTCCCTTCCCCCACCATCCTAATCAAAGACCTGGGGAATCACACAGCCCTCCCATGGGCTCAGGAGCCAGAAAAGACCAGAAGTGAGACTCTAGAAAGACTTTGGCCATACCTTTTATTCAGCACTGTGATGTGAACAGCAAAAATGGCCATGTAGAGCGCCAGGGGCAGCACTATGAGGCACAGGATTCGAGCAGTCAGGTGTTTTCCCACAGTCACCTGAAAACAGAGGCCAGCATGGGGTGGTGGGCATATGGAGCCCCATGATTCCTTATACCTTTTTATGGCATTATATAAAAGTTGTTATGTGTAAGTCATAATCATAAAAAATAGTCAAAAGGAGAGAAAAATATATGAAAACCTTCCTATAGCCCCCCCCCCACCTAAATGCTATAGGGGATAACATGGGCCAGCCCTCTTCTGCTTCTCCAGATTTTGCACCTAGAACCCTAGACTGTTACCGTGTTGCACACAGGGGTAGCCGCTGCCCACCAGTGCCCTCTACTGTCCAGTTACACTGAACTCCCCACACTCCCCCAATGCTTGCTGTGCTGTGCCAGCCCTATCACATAGCCAGATGCTCCTTGCCTTAACTCCAGGCCTCAGCTTCCTCCCAGAGGCCTCCCTGAAGCACCTGAGTCTGGGCCGGCACCCATGTTTTATTCCTCCAACATTTTTAGCATCTCATACTTAATGGATAGTCTCACTTTATCTTCTGAATGAATGACTCTGTTGGGAGTTTGGGTCAGAGGTGGTGGAGAAGCACCATGGCAAAGTAGTTGAGGCTTGGACTCAGCCTAACCTAAGTATGATCTATTTCCTATATGACTCTGGAAAAGTTGAGACTCTCTACATCTCAACCTCCTCACTTGTAAATCAGGGTAATAACTACCTACTTCAGAGGATTGTTGTGAGGGGTAAATGAGATAATGAAGGTAAAGCATTTCACATTGTGACTGGCACCAAATCAGTCCTTAACAAATAATATTATAATAAACCCTAAAAACCCTTACTAGCCTCCAAATATGAAGACCCTGGGTCAGGAAAAAGAAATTATGAGTTGAAGTCATCCCATCCATTTTACCCAAGGTCTCATGTAGTCAGTGTCTGCCACACATCTGACATGAGCTAAGCTGGACAGAATTCCCTAGCTGGGTAGTTTGTGGAACATTTAAAAGACATAACAGAAACAAACAGCAGAAAAGAATTCCAAGGTTGTTAATCCCTCCTCTCCATCCCCTCAGCCAGGCCCACTCCCTGATGTCCTGCTGTCTACAGAGGGCAGCCGGGTTGGGTCTAGCTAGGGCTAGGACATAGCTGCTCCCCGACCTGCAGCAGAGGCAGAGAAAGGCCACTGGTCCTGATGAGCAATAGTGGGAAGCAAAGACATTTCTACCAGCACTCAGGTTCTCACCAATGAAAGACTGAGGTCTCCAAACAGGTGCCAAAGGTCTGAAATGGTGTTCAACCCCACTTGCAGGATGATAAAGAGGCCAACAAACTTGACCCCTAAAGCGCCAGCAAGACTGATGCCAGTCAGGCTGAGCCAGGACCACCAGGGGGCAGAAAAAGGCCTGGAAACCAACAAGACACAGAGTTCAGTTTGGCAGCTAGAACCGAACTCAGAAAGCAAGAGCAGCAGTGGGAGAGGGCAGAGGTCTTCTGACTCAGAGAGGCTGTGCTGTGCCCTGCACCTTGGGGAATCACAGCACATCTCTAAGGAGGAGGTGATCTGTGAAAACCCTGAAACTTCAGGCAAAATGGTGAGAGAGCAAGCACAATATTTTTCTGGGAGCGGGTCCGTAGTATTCCTGGCTAAATATAGGGTATAAAGTACACAGCAGGCTCCTTCTTCACTAGTGACCAATCGAATAGAAGTAAAAGGAAATCCAGAGAAGTCTGCTAGACTCAGTCAACCCTCTCTCCTTTGTGTCATCTCTGCGCCTGTTAACACCGGCATTTATTGAATGCTCACTATGTGTCAGACGCCATTCCAAGTACTGTACACATATGAACTCTTCTAATCTTCACCACTACCCCATGAGGTAGAGTCTCTTATTATCCTCTTTTTATACACAAGGAAATCAAGGTACAGAGAGATTAAGTAATACAACTAGCAAGCAGTGGAACCCAGGCAGTCAGCTCCAAGGTTAAAGCTTTTAGCCATTTTTGCTGTATTTATGGTCCAAGTACACTGCGAATTTTCAGATGGTCTGGCTGCCTCTTCGGCCAGAATGAATGTTCCTTAAAGCCAACACCTATGTACCTCTGCACCTCTGTACCTCCAGCTCCTAGCATAGTACCTGGCACATAGTAGGAATTCAAGAAATGGTAAATGGAAGTGGTAAAAGCAGAAGATAACCCAAAGCCAAGGTGGGCTGGTAGTCACTGGCTTGGGTGTGATTAAGCATAATGCTGTTTAATGAGCTTGGCCATGGGTATAAGCACATTGACTTCTGGAAAAGTCTAGGAGGGGCCAGCTTTTTGGTTTGAATAGAATGGATGACATACTCTGCTCCCTCAGAAGCAGAAGGATTATCTAGAAAGACTATTCTGGAAGCAGACCAGACCCTCCAAATCAGCATTACAATGACCAGGGCCTCGAAGGATCCTCTAGTCTGGTACAGACCATTCATCATTAGGCCAGGACTGGATGCACCCATGAGTGAGGGAGATGGATGGCTCCTAGGCGGCATCTACCCTGCTGCCCTCCCCTCTAGGATGGAGAATGTGAAGGATACATTGTCCCAGTTCTTTTTTTTTTTTTCTTTTTGCGGTACTGGGGATTGAACCCAGGGGCATTTTACCTCCGAGCTACACCCCCAGCCCTATTTTTTATTCTTCATTTTTGAAACAGGGTTTCACTAAGTTGCAGAGGGCCTCACTAAGTAGCTTAGGCTGGCCGCGAACCTGGATCCTCTGGTCTCCGCCTCCCAAGTACTGGGATTACAAGCGTGCGCCACCACGCCCGGCACACTGTCCCAGTTCTCTCAGCCAGCACTGGTGCTGAGGGGCAGCTTATAAAGTGTGGGTGAGGGAAGCAATTGGGACGTTTCCATAACATCCATACACTCCTGCCCAACTGCATCCCCATTGTAAACCTAATGATAATATTCTTGAATATGACAATTGACATTTTCTGTCTTAAATAAAGCAAAAATAAAGGCATTTATAGAAAACATTTTAAACTCTATTTTTATTATCTATAATGGACAATAAGTTAAAAAACAAACAAATGAAAAGTATGCTTGCCTTAAACTAGCTTCAAGACAAGTTCTCTGGGCACCCAACCCAGCCCTGGCATTGTCAAACTTCTGAGGTAGCCAGTTTCTGACCCTCCCCTCCCCTCCCAAAGATTGCATTTCTGACCTGTTGGCGCAGGAGTTGTACTTGACCATGCTCAGCATGGCAGCCATGATGAAGAACATCAGGATGGGGTCAAGGAGGATGTACTGGGACAGAGTGAGGCATCCCGTGTCTGAAAAACATGAGCTCACTGGTCAAAATGCAGAGTTGAGAGAGGGGCCTCCTGAAAACCAAACACCCCAGCAGTAGGAAACAATCCCCCTTGTTTAACTGCATGTGAGCAGACAAGACTAGATAGGCCACTGACTCACCATGGGATCATCAGAGGGGTCGAAGGCCACAGCTCTGCAGCCCAGTGATGAGAACAGTATTTGATACCACCTTTAGGCCTTCAACCCCAAAGAGGATCATGCCATTCACTCAGAGCAGCCCTAAGACAAGTCTCTTCCTCATTTCCACCATCAAAACGAGAGATCTGGTCAGTTGTGGTGGCGCAGACCACCAGTATTTGGGAGGCTGAGACAGAAGAATCACAGGTTCGAGGCCAGCCTCATCAATTTAGCAACGCCCTCAGCAACTTAGTGAGACCTCGTTTCAATATAAAATAATAAAATAGGGCTGGGGGTATATCTCAGAGGTAGAATGCCCCTGGGTTCAATCCCCAGTAGCACACACACACAAAATAGAGAGAGAGAGGGAGAGAAAGAGAGGGGAGGGGGGTCTTGCCACCCTGCTTATGTAGGTACAATATAAACCTCTGATCTTGCAATATATCCATCAAAACAAACCAACATATCTGTCAAAACAAACCCTTAAAATACTCACCTAAATTGGTATGGACTTCTTTAAATGTTTAGCTCCATGATTTCACTTTCAGAAGAACAAGCCTAGCAACAGGATAAACTTCTACAATTGACTCTCATTTATCCATGTAAGGATCCACAGAAAACACTTAAATTTCTATTGCTATCTGCTGCCACACAGCTATTTCTGGGGCATCTGCCTTTGCTTTTAGTTGTAATTAGTTTAGGAATGCAAATGAATCTGAATATTAACCTAAGAGAAGCAAAATTAAAATTGTAAGCTTCCTACAAACATACACATGTGCAGGTTTATCTTATTATCTATTCCAAACTCAAATGCAGATAACCTGGAAAGAGTCTATCCCTTGGGATTATCCATGCCAATTCGCCCCTCCAATAATAAAAAGGTTTGCTACATAGAAATATTTACATATGTATTACCAGCGAATAAAATGAGATTGGCAATACATTTCACCTGATCCTAAAGTGAATTAAGATCTGAGCCCATAGATGAGATGTTTGAATGTACTGATCCTCACAGTGTGGTACCCCATTTCCCAAAACACACGGGATAAGACAACTTACCAAAGGTGAGGAGAGCGGCAGTGAGCAGTGCTGCTGGGAGGGACTTGGACAGATCCAACACAGTGAGGTAGGCAAAGGGAATCAGCCAGGAACCGAGGAATGCACAGAACTACGGAAGGAACCGAGAAGTGTCAAATAAGCTAATACAAGCATCAGGGACCTACTTGATGTGGTACAAACTAATGTTTAAGATGGAGGACCCTGATGAAGGCATGACTCTGGTGACCTAAAATCACCTAGAATATCTATAAATAAGAAAGGGGTGGAGCTGGGTATGGTGGCGCATGCTTGTAATCCCAGTACTTGGGAGGCTGAGACAGGAGGATCGCAGGTTCGCAGCCAGCCTCAGGTACTTTGTGAGGCCCTATGCAACTTAGTGAGACCCTGTTTCAAAATAAAGAATAAAAAATAGGGCTGGGGGTGTAGCTCAGAGGTAGAATGCCCCCGGGTTCAATCACCAGTACTGCAAAAAAAAAAAAAAAAGAAAAAGAAAGGGGTGGTAGTACAGTGAAGGGTCAAATCAAGCAATATATATGTTTCCACAGGGCAACAACATGTGCACTGGCATGAAATCAGCAAACGTCAGCCAGGAAGGTGGGCAGGACTGTCTCATCACTGCTATTGTGATCTTGAGAGAGTGAGGTCTCTCAAGGTTACATCTCTTACCTCAGCCTTTATATGTAAGAGGAAAAATTAAGAGTTTCTATCTCACAGGTTTACTCTGAAGATTAAATGAACTAAAGGTTTATTAACACACAAAGAGTACTTGACAAATGTTAGAATTTACCATAAAACTGCGGATACAAGTTGAGAAAGATCTCTTTAAAAGTATCTTAATATTTTAGAGAATTCTAATGTTACTTCTGTAGTGTTTCTCCTGGTTCTTTTCTTTTCTTTTCTTTTTTTTTTGCGGTACCGGGGATTGAACCCAGGGGCGTTTTACCTCCGAGCTACACCCCCGGCCCTATTTTTTATACTTTATTTTGAAACCGGGTCTCACGAAGTTGCAGAGGGCCTAAGTAGCTGAGGCTGGCCGCGAAGCCGGATCCTCCAGTCTCCGCCTCCCAAGTACTGGGATTACAAGTGTGGGCCACCACGCCCGGCTCTCCTGGTTCTTTTCTTTAATCACACTAGAAACCACTTTTTGAAATACAGGATATATTTCGATTTTGGAAAAAAGATTCCTCAACACTTCAGTGTCTGGAGGATTTTGTTTTTAAATCACCAGCCCTCTTCTATCCCCCTATCTGCTCATCAACAGCAAACAGACAAATACAGGAAAATCTTGCATTTGGATTCTCACGTGTGTGTGTGTGTGTGTGTGTGTGTGTGTGTGTGTGTGTGTGGTACTGGGGATTGAACCCAGAGGCATTCTACCTTCATGCTATACCCCCAGCCTGATTTTATTTCTTATTTGGAAACAAGGTCTCGCTAGGTTGATGAGAGTCTCACTACTTGCTGAGGCTGTCCTCAAACCTGCAATCCTCCTGTCTCAGCCTCCTAAGTACTGGGATTACAAGTGTGCACCACCACGCCCAGCAGGTTCTCACTTTTTGTAAACAGAAAGCAATGTGCCTTATGTGAAAAATAAATGAGGCTGTTGTAGTAGGCTGTTGTAGTAGGCCTTCTCAATTTCCATAGCAAGTCCACAGTGAGTCAGATCTATATCCAATTATGTCTGCCAGGTGGTGTTCAAGAGTCATTGGGAAAACAGAATCACTTAAGAATATGAACTTGAGGGAAGGGGACACTCCTCGTTTAATATGGCATGGTATGACCATGTAAATCATCCAATGATTAACCCAAATATGCACATTTATCTAAAATGCTTTGGAGATCCTCAAGGAAAGGGGCTTGAAAATGCAAACTGCTCTGAGAATGCCAACAGAATTGAGTGTTCAGGCTCTGCCATGTTCCATCAAGTGCTGGGAATTAGGGCACAGAGGGACTGGAGCAAACATGTAGCCTGCCTTGAAAGAAAGCTGGAAGGTTTCGTGTGTGCCTGAAACCTTCATGGGTAAAGAAGGAGGAAGCTGGTGACAGGGTGTAAGGATGCCAGAATCTTAAGAAAAGACTTGCAGAGCTGTGGCTGCAGAGAGGAAGGACACGCCACCTGCCAGTGCAGAGGCCAGGGCAGGGCTGCAGGAGATGCCTGACTGCCTGGGTCCAGGCTGCTCTCCAACCTGAGCTCTGATGCCACATGTAGGTGGGCAACAGGTGACAGTGTGTGCCTGCTCCTATGTAATCACTATATTACTTGTGGCCTCCTGTCCCTTCTTCCCCACCTCATGGTTTTTTTGTTTTGTTTTTTAGTTTTTTTGCAGTTCTGGGGATAGAACCCAGGGGCATTCTACTCTGAGCTATACCCCAGCCCTATTTTTTATTTTTTTAGAAACAGGGTCTCACTAAGTTGCAAAGGGCCTCACTAAGTAGCTGAGGCTGGCCGCGAACCTGTGATCCTCTGTCTCAACCTCCAAAGTACTGGGATTACAAGTGTGCGCCACCATGCCTGGCTCAGTTTTGAATCTCTATACCATAAGAAGGGTGGGTCCAATCACTTCCCCTCTTCTCACTACCCCAAAGTTGTAGCCCTTTCTCTACACCTGCCACCACTTCAGGACTTTCAACTCTAACATTTCTGACTGAGTGTGACCCCAGGGTTCAGTCAGTCTATATCAAGTCAGGAAAACTTACTCCTCTCATTCCCATGTAGTTGTGATGCTCATATCTGTCCCCAGGTTTCTGGAACAAAAAGGTACCATCGTATCCACTCAGGTAGCCAGCAAGACCTATCAGCATCTGAGGAGAGAATAACAAACAAAAAGATGTGAAACCTTTGGGAAAAGATTCCTCTGCCCCTGAAGTTCCCTCCAGCTGCACCCACAGACTTTGGCTTCCCTTGATAACTGTCCGCAGAAGAAGCAGCCAATGTGGCATTTTCTCCTGCAGCTGTGGCAGAGTAAAGAACCTTTTGTCTGTAGAGCTCATTGCTTGAAACAGCTCCTCTCTTGTGTTATGGAAAGTTCTTGGAAATAGTGTGGACTAAACACTTAGGAAGAAAAAACTCCCACAGTTTAAAGGGCAGAGTCAGTGAGGGGCTCTCACATTCAGCCTTCTTCCATTTGTTGTGAAATAAAACAGGACAGCTGTTGGGGGAGGTTATGGGCAGATGATGATTCCTGGGAAATTGGCCTATTGAAAGGAAAATGAGATTCCAAGTCACAACGAGGAGGGAGAAAAGTGGCTAAGTAACTATATACTAGCAATAAGGAGAAGAGAAGAAAATAAGAGAAAGGAATGAAAAGACAGGCATTTCCCCAGGGGAAAGAGCTGGGACTGGATCTCTCTTCTTTAAAGGTCTTCTATGAAAGTAACTGGTCTGGAATGTCAGGGAATTCTTAAGTCCAAGAATGAAACCCCAAACCAACACCTGACTCCAGTCCTCAGGAACCATCCTCCCAGATGAGAGAGCTATTGTTTACCACATGGCTCACCTTTCCCAGAGGTGGGTGCACATCGAAGAAAAAGGTGCGGTTGATATAGTAACTTCCCATTTTTCCAAAGTGAGTCTCATCCCAACTAAAGGAAAAACAGAATGTCTCAATAAAGCACAGTTAAAATTATAGTTAAAACTAAAGGCAACAAGTTTCAAGCAATTAAGATTAAAAAAAAAACCTTTTGACACAGTGATTTGAACAAGCAGGGCATCAAGCTGGTTCTCAATCTTCATTTAGATAGGTGAGAAAGGTTAGCAAATATTTACCAACCAGTTAACAAAAATTTAAGTTAAATAGTAGTTATTCTGTATCTTGAGTTTCTATTTACTTATTTTAAAAAGACAAAGTTTTTTTGTAGATAAGAGTTTTCTTCTTCCTTTTTTTTTTTGCAGTACCGGGGATTGAACGCGCTGGGGTGTTCTACCTCCGTGCTACGCCCCCGGCCCTATTTTTTATACTTTATTTTTGAAACCGGGTCTCACGAAGTTGCAGAGGGCCTCACTAAGTAGAGAGAGAGAGAGAGAGAGAGAGAGAGAGAGAGAGAGAGAGAAGGAGAGAGCGAGAGAGCTGAGGCTGGCCGCGAACCCGGATCCTCCGGTCTCCACCTCCCAAAGTACTGGGATTACAAGCGTGCGCCACCACACCCGGCTAAGAGTTTTCTTCTGATTCTGTTAATTTCTAACTCTGAGACGATGATTGCAATTACAAGGTACACTGGATATACTACACTGTTGGGCAATTGGTCAGACAGAGACACCCCCCAGCTTTTTTTTTTTCTTTTTGGTACTGGGGATTGAACTCAGGGGTGTTCTGCCTCCAAGCTATGCACCCAGCCCCTTTTATTTTTTATTTTGAAACAAGGTCTTGCTAAGTTGCTGAGAGTCTTGCTAAGTTTGCTGAGGCTGGACTTGATTCTGTGGTCCTCCTGTCTCAGACTCCCATGTACTGGGATTACAGACATGCACCACCATGCCTGGCTCAGAGAACACCTTTAAGCCATGATTGTTACAGGAGTCTGATTCTGCTCATCAACCTTATGATGTATAACCTGCTAACTGTGATCTGACTGATCTATTATGAACTACCAGTATAAAAATCTGAGGGCTACCTTACTAAGTTAAGAGCATATCTAAAACCTATCCTCATTGCATAAGTTATTTTTCAATAAGTAAACCTAATACATTAGTTTTCAAACACAATGCAAAGTCTTGTTCTTACATACAACCACATAAACTTTATACCCTATATGAGGGTTTTAAAAAGGTAACCAGACAAGTGTGGTGGTGCATGCTTGTAATCCTAGTACTTGGGAGGCTGAGACAGGAGGATTGCAGGTTCACGGCAAGCCTCAGCAATTTAGTGAGGCTCTCAGCAACTTACTGAGATCCTGTTTCCAAATAATTTTTTTTTTTGTTTTTGTGGTACTGGGGATTGAACTCAGGGGCATTCTACCTCCGAGCTACACCCCCAGCCCTATTTTTTGTTCTTTATTTTGAAACAGGGTCTCACTAAGTTGCAGAGGGCCTCACTAAGTAGCTGAGGCAGGCCACAAATCTGGATCCTCAGATAACATATGTGAAAGATCTCTGTAGATTCCAAAGTATCACACATGCTGGGTACTACTTAAAGTGTCCCAACATTTGTGATTAGTTTTGAAGTACATTTGGAAACATATTAACAAAGGGGCATGAGATTTTTACTTCAAGAGCTTGCCAAGTAAAATCAGCAATAACATTCACATTTTCCTTTTGGCTTTTACTGCTTGTGCTGGGAGAGAGTTTTCCGTAACTCTCTTGTGATCCTACAGGCATCGCAGGGTATGCCAAGAATGCAAGGTCCTCGCCCATCTGTACCCAGGCCATTTTTCACAGTTATCTTTGCAGCAAACAACCCTGGGGAAGAGTTAGTCTCTCTCTCTCTCTGGGACAGAGATCAGCCTGCTTACTGCTTGTGCAAAATAGCAGATTCCCCAAGCTTGATGTTCCCCAGCTGCAATGCAACCCACTGCATGTGCAAGTATTCATCCACACTCCCACTGTGCTGCATGGGACTCTGGGGGAAAGAGGGACTGATGCCAATATGCTGATGCTCATCCTGCTGTACCCTGAGAAATAAAGCCCTTTGCCTCTGATCCAGGACTTTGTTTTCTGCCAGTATCCATAAAACAATGACAGGTTAACTTCTGAGCTTGTAAATAGGATAAAAAAAGATCATCCCAGACCCTGACAGTTTAGGAAACAAGCATAGGATGAGGAAAGACATAGTTTTCTGAAAGAAAAAGGATGAGAACCCACATGGGCTGAGTTAGGGATATGAGAAGACTCCCTAAAACATGGTAGCTAACGTTCTTGCCCATGTGGTAGGCAATGGGAGTAGTAAGGGTCCTCCCTGCCCCACTCACTAAAGAAGCTAAAAGGAGAGAAGTAAGATTGAAATAGCTACCTGAATGCTGCCTGGGCTACTACTCACTCCAGTCTGGGTAAAAGGAAGAGAGATGTGATCATGACAGTGGAGCAGCAAGTTGAGCAGCCCCAGTCAAAATGGATGTGGCTGCTGAATCAAGAAGTCTCCAAAGCTTCAAAAATGCAGCAAAAAGCCAGGTGTGGTGGCGCATGCTTGTAATCCCAGTATTTGGGTGGCTGAGACCGGAGGATCCGGGTTCACGGCCAGCCTCAGCTACTTAGTGAGGCCCTCTGCAACTTAGTGAGACCCTGTTTCAAAATAAAGAATAA